>OW026314.1:17965000-17982500 GCA_932273695.1 Apotomis betuletana | reverse complement strand
TTTCGCGCCTATTCGGTTCCAAAATGGCTCTATGAGTTTTCTATCAGTTGGTTGTAATTCTTTGGCAGCCACAAACATACGGCAGTTGATATTCTTCTCAATGCAGGGATGTATCCACATACTTAATCTTCTTTTACGCCTCCTTCTTTCTCAAAGATACAAATATAGAACCGCAACTAACTTCTTCATCACTTGAACTAGACATTTTGTAGACGTCTGTTCTCAAAAGCGAAATGAGTATGACTAATTTCATCACATTGTGGTTGCGGCGTGTGTGGAAAACGATTGAAACTGTTTTCAAACCAATAATTTCAAAAGGGTTTCGTTGCAGTTGTGTTTCACCGTGTGTGCTGGGCCTTAGAAATATGAAATGCTGTCAACAGTCGGGAACGGCATATCAACACGCGCACCTGTACGTGCGCGTGCGGCGGCGGCGCGCGCGCGGCGGCCAGCGCCCGCAGCGCGCGCTCGATGTGCCGCAGCCGTATCTCCTTCTCGCCGAGCAGCGCGCGTGCGCGGTGCAGCGCCACCTCCAGCTCCGTCGCCTCACGCTCCTCCTAGCCACCACACCATACAGGGTGTAATCGTTAACCTATTGACCGCCAAGCGGTCTAGCAATTTACCGTGCCACCGACGCCAGAGTAAAAAAAAAAGATGTGCCCCAAAATCAACAGGGATTGAAAAATACTTGTAGCGGTTAGAATTACAAAGTTTTTGATCATTGAAATTTGGACGGCTGTGGCCGGCGTCAGGGGCACGATTTTTTGTTGACAGCCACAGTCGACTGTGGCGGTCAAAAGGTTAAGTATAACCAGGCCGGCAACGGTAACTCACTTTCGATATCAACTTGAAATTTTCTGATTTCTGTTATATTTACGGAATTATCGCCTAGCTACACTAAACGATTACACCCTGTATACTACTATTGAGTACTCCACTCGAGCTGGATTTGATCAGACTGGAATAAACCTTACACAGTTGGAGATTCAGTGACAAGATTACAAAGAAATTTGACATTAATTCGAGCAATAACCCTTAACCTTGTTGGTCAAATCAAACCTTATACAGATAAAAGTCCGATTACATCCTGTATACTACTATTGAGTACTCCACTCGAGCTGGATCTGACCAGATTGGAATAAGACTTACACAGTTGGAGATTCAGTGAGAAGATTACAAGGAAAGTTGACATTCATTCGAGAAACCCTTAACCTTGTCAATCAAATCAAACCTTATACAGATAAAAATCCGACTATTTCCCAAATAACTTACACCGAGTTCATAAGAGTTGCTAAAGTGCGAAAGCTAAAATATTGCTGCAGAAATGTATCACCATATACGGAAATGCCTTGACTTTGATGAATGGGAAAAGCCTGGTAGATGCTATTGGAGTTTTTTGTGATCTATGGAAAGCATTTGATTGCGTTAATCATGAGAATTTAACACGTAAGCTAAAACACTACGGAGTCAAAAACGGTGTCCTCGACCTAGTCTCACCATATTTTTCAGGCAAAACGCAACGGGTATATATCAAAGGGACTCAATCGACTGGGTCAGCTGTTGCTATGGAGGTACCTCAGGGTTCAATTCTGGGCCCCTTTCTTTTTCTAGTGTAAAACAACGTATTATACTCTTAATGACTTGGGAAAATGCCGCGACTTCAGAACGACGCGAGCGGCGAGTGCGTGTACGTGGCATGGCCGTGCGCCGTGAGCCGCTAAGACCGAACTCTTGTTATCTCCGATAGACTGTCAGAAAGATTGTTATGGCCTTTTTAAAGAGAATAAAATGTGGTTTAGCATATACAATGGAAAGAGAAAATATGTATGCTACCTCACTTAACAGGGCCCTGAAATGCAAAACGTAAATTCATCTGAAATAAAACGTTAGTCATGATCATACTCCTCCTAATCACACATCACATCAATTATTAAAAAAGAAATGGAAGCGATTTAGATTGTTCACCGAGCTCATAAGTGAATTTCATCATCAAAGACATAATAAAAAATTAGTTTAGTTCTTCTAAGGCCGCATAATAATTAAAATTCGGTCCCTTGGGGACCATAAAGGTAACATCACTAGTTCAGTTCAGCAGGTAGCAGTACACTGCAGTGGGATCTCTTCGCCAGATAAGGCACAGACAGTGTATACGTATAAGTTACCACAACTAATATAGTTAGGAGGCACAGCTAAAATAATTAGCTGTCCCTGATAAAATAGAGCTAAAATAGTTAGCTATCTCTGCTAATTTACCTAATATAGTTAGCAGCTACAGCTAAATTCAGCTAATATTATTTAGCTGCCACTGCTAATATTTCTATGTCTCGGAGTGATTTTAGGTAAAAATATTTGCTAACACAGCTTAGTTTTGGTAGCTAAAAACACTTTGCTACGGTAGCTAAAAACTTCGTTGTCCCTATAGTTTCGAAGGTTTTTAGCTACCACAACTATTTTTTAGTTACCACAGCCAAGTTTTTTTAAGGCTACTCACAGATGGCGCTCTATGCGGGGTCAGCTCGTTCCTGGTCTCCCGGAGAGCGGCCCGCCGTCGCTTGAGCACCGCTCTCGCTCTCCGCATGCCTTCTCGCTCTATGAGGGCTCGGTGCCGCACGAACTCCAGTTCCGGCGTGTCCGCGGTCGCTACAGCTCCTTTGGAAAAAAGCTATTATGCAATGTGCTGTATTAGAAAATTATTCTAAGTGATTCATCGGCAATATAATAATAATAATAATAAATATTCGGACAACCTCACACAAATCGATCTAGTCCCAAATTAAGCTCCAGAAGGCTTGTGTTATGGGTACTACACGACGATATACGTACTTATATAGATAAATATATACTTAAATACATACAACAACCATGACCCAAGCACAAATATTCGAGTTCATCACACAAATATTTGCCCCGGCCGGGATTCGAACCCGGGACCGCCCGCTCAGTAGGCAGGTGTCTACAAACCGAGCCAAACGCGTCGTCAAATATGTAGGCTGAAAGTAGACACAACAACTAGGTGCTACTGAAAGTAGGTACAACTTATACTTGCAATGCTTGGAATTTTTATCAAAAGTTTTTCGGTCAACACTTGACATTCTGATCCGATGTCAATAGTAGCTTCGGACAAGGAGTTTTCAGTGAGAGATTAATGATCTTGCGCCTAACCAAGTTCAGCGTAGCTCCTCTGGGGAATCGGTTCTGGGTATCCTTGAAGCTGTACGTGTGTCTTCTTGGGGGATTTAAACACCTGCCCGTCTAGCATAACTATGCTTCGTGACTCCTGTCGCGTCACATAGCGCTACCCATCACTCTTTCACATTACTGCACAGAGAGACAGGTAATTATCTCACGCGAGAAATAGTCGCGTTTGACTGCTGTGCTAGAGGTGCTGAGATCAAGTTTCTAGGGAGAGATGAACCCCGTACCTAGTTCAGCGAAGGGATATCTCAGGCTGTACGCGGGCTGGCACGCCAGGTCAGGGAACTGGTCTTCCAGGTCGTCTAGCTTCCGCAGCTGCTGCCGAAGATACTCCAAGGGACTCAACCAGCCTTTTAGGACAGCGAGTTTTCAGTGAGAGATTGACGTACCGTTAAACTACCCGACTAGAGTCCAGTCCACACAGCTATGGTCCAATTTAATCCGAAAATTGCTCGTTAATATATGACATCATCCTCCTAGCCTTCGTCCCATTTTTTGAGAATGAATTCTCAATCGGGGTCGGCTACCTAAATCCCAAGATGTGGCGTAGGCACTAGTTTTTACGAAAGCGACTGCCATCTGACCTTCCAACCCAGAGGGGAAACTAGGCCTTATTGGGCTTAGGCGGTTTCCTCACGATGTTTTCCTTCACCGAAAAGCGAGTGGTAAATATCAAATGACATTCCGTACATAAGTTCCGAAAAACTCATTGGTACGGGCCGGGTTCGAACCCGCGACCTCCGGATTGAAAGTCGCATGCGCTAACCACTAGGCTACCACCGCTTCGCTTCGTTAATATATGACAACTATAACGAATAAAGTCTAAAGTAAGCAACATAATTAAAAAAACTTAAATAAAAACGGATAAAATCATTGATAAAATATGGATTTTGATAAAAATAAACGAGTTTTGTTTTGGACCAAACTTGGCTAATTGGACTATAGTTGGGTAGTTTTACGGTACCAAGTTCACTGTAGGTCTACGACTGGAGCTCCTGGGGAATCGGTCCTAGGTACCATTGATTCTGTAGCTCTTCTAAAGCGAATCCAGTGAGAGATGGACCTCGTACCTAGTTCAGCGAAGGGATATCTCAGGCTGTACGCGGGCTGGCACGCCAGGTCAGGGAACTGGTCTTCCAGGTCGTCTAGCTTCCGCAGTTAACAGCTGTTGCCGAAAATACTCCCAAGGGACTCGACCAGCCTTTTAGGACAGCGAGTTTTCAGTGAGAGATTGACGTACCGTTAAACTACCCAAGTTAGTTCAGTCCACACAGCTATGGTCCAATTTAATCCGAAAATTACTCGTTAATATATGACAACTATAACGAATAAAGTCTAAAGTAAGCAACATAATTAAAAAAACTTAAATAAAAACGGATAAAATCATTGATAAAATATGGATTTTGATAAAAATAAACGAGTTTTGTTTTGGACCATAGTCCAATCGGACTATAGTCGGGTAGTTTTACGGTACTAAGTTCACTGTAGGTCTACGACTGTAGCTCCTGGGGAATCGGTCCTAGGTACCATTGATTGATTTGTAGCTCTTCTAAAGCGATGGGGAATCGGTCCTAGGTACCATTGATTGATTTGTAGCTCTTCTAAAGCGATGGGGAATCGGTCCTAGGTACCATTGATTCTGTAGCTCTTCCAAAGCGAATCCAGTGAGAGATGGACCTCGTACCTAGTTCAGCGAAGGGATATCTCAGGCTGTACGCGGGCTGGCACGCCAGGTCAGGGAACTGGTCTTCCAGGTCGTCTAGCTTCCGCAGCTGCTGCCGAAGATACTCCAAGGGACTCGACCAGACTTTTAGGACAGCGAGTTTTTAGTGAGACACTGACGTACCAAGTTCACTGTAGGTCTACGACTGTAGCTCCTGGGTAATCGGTCCTAGGTATCATTGATGCTGTAGCTCTTCCAAAGCGAATCCAGTGAGAGATGGACCTCGTACCTAGTTCAGCGAAGGGATATCTCAGGCTGTACGCGGGCTGGCACGCCAGGTCAGGGAACTGGTCTTCCAGGTCGTCTAGCTTCCGCAGCTGCTGCCCAAGATACTCCAAGGGACTAGACCAGTATTTTGAGATAGCGAGTTTTCAGTGAGAGATTGACGTACCAAGTTCACTGTAGGTCTAAAACTGTAGCTCCTGGGTAATCGGTCCTAGGTATCATTGATGCTGTAGCTCTTCTAAAGCGAATCCAGTGAGAGATGGACCTCGTACCTAGTTCAGCGAAGGGATATCTCAGGCTGTACGCGGGCTGGCACGCCAGGTCAGGGAACTGGTCTTCCAGGTCGTCTAGCTTCCGCAGTTGCTGCCGAAGGGACTCCAGTGGACTCGACCAGCCTTCGCCTCGTCTGGAATGACAATGCTTTAATGGTCAATTTACATAAAACCTAACCTAAGCTGACTATACCTAGTCATCGTCATCATAAATTTAAAGCCTGACCAGAAATATATGAGGATTGTCAAGAGGGCGCTATTTATAAGATTTATATGGCAACAATTTTGCAACCAATCGCGACCCACTATAATGACATTAGTTTTAAATATCTGTCAGTTCCACTATGTTAACCTCGTAATATCATTTTAATGGAATGCACTTTTTTCCTGACTGTTTTTCGTGTAGTAAACACATGTACACTCTATATATAATCTTACGTTCACGAATGTGAATGGTTTTCGGCATTTTCTTCGGATATTTTTAAATATTTGTCTTTTAAAGAAATCGCCACGAATGACATTGACATTGTTGACTAACTAAAATCATTGCAGTGTAAGAAATTAGTTCCAGCGAAATTCCGCAATATGGCGCATCGTCATAAATTTCTGGTCAGGCTTTAAGAGTCAAACTCTTATCGGTGTAGCTGATGATGTATTTAGTTTTCTCCATCTAGCTCTGTCCATAGCCACTTCCTTGGTTTCCCTATACGACATGACGTCTATCTTCTCTTTAGTTTGTTTAATTTAACTTGTTCTTGGCCTTCCTCTTTCTCGTGGTTATCCGACATGATGATTTTAACCAAGTCATATACGAATATATTATATTTATAGCGATCCAGTGAGTACTCATGATTTCGTCGGTATGTTTTCGCCATTATAAAGATTACGAAGGTCAGTTAGCTCCGAGGCAGTATCTACCAAACGTGGGATCAAGAAAAATATACTTCTAAATATACGATGTAAAAAGCTAGAGAATGCTACAAATATGGCAGAGAGCATGGAATTCTCTATATTTCTACACGCTTCAGAAACCTGGATCCTGAAGGCACGCATTCGGAACAGAGTCGATCCTGGCCGAATTGAAGATGCCGCTTATCGACCACTTATGTGGATCTAATTTAATGGTTAGTTAGGACTTCTGATAGTACGGTAAGACTTTGGAGAGTCTTGGAGCCGATATTAACATTAACCCGTCAAGCGTCCAGTAGACTAACGTTAGTCTACAGCAATTTTGTGCCGGTAGCGTCCAGTAGACACACGCTAGTCTACAGCCCAAACCGCTCATTGGATCAATTTCTCTGCATCGATTCGTTATGGTGGCAGCTTGATAGATATTTTACTATCCAACAACAGCTATCAGAGCACACAAATTTGATTTTTAACCAATCAGAATCCTCAATAGTGACGTGTAAATATTTTTTTTTCTCTACATTGGCGGAATTCGTCCGCCATTTCGAAAATCACTTGCATTTGAGGTGTCGTGTCGTGTAATAAATATGTCCAAATCTTTTAAACGGAAAGTGTTTATATTATGTATTATATATCAAATTACTGGCAATTAAATAAGGTTTTAGTTTTTAATGTCAAATTTAGCCGCACGACATTGTTTCCTAGTGAAAAAAGTCCTCAAGTTTGAATGACGCAATAATTTTGCAATGATGGCCGTCGTAATTCATTTGTTTCCTAATTTTCAATTGTTCAAAACCTTACGAACAAATAATAGTTTTATAACACACTTTCTCAGGATTTCATTTCATATATTAGATTGGTGTAAGGTCTCGGGAATTTTGATAGATTTATGATTTTGTCCAAACAGTGCTCAATTTCGCGGCAAATCCGCCATGACAGTTGCGATGCGGCAGCGCAAGTTTGTCGCGTGCGCGCACGTTCTCGTAAATAAATATTTGTTGTGAAGTAATTATTAGGTGTTTAGTAGTGAATTTACGTAAAATTGACGCATAAACTAGCCAGTATAATTTTAGTGTATGTAAAATGTGATATGTGGTTTTAAATTGAGTGTAAATTGTGAATGATTAGTGACGGATGTGACGGAAAGCGAACATCTTGGAATATAAATAAATCTACATCTCACTACAAGTAAGTGCGGCTATTATAACATATTGTGCCGAATTCCAAATGTATCTAGCTCTCTAACGATATATAACACATCTCATATAATTATTCTCGGGGTAGGTAAAATTCCCATCTTTAGCGGAAATTCAGCCGTTTCTTGTTTGTATGGGACATTTTGCGGTGTTTTGTTCTAGGAAGGTCTGACACTTGACGGGTTAAAAGACACCCCAGGCCAAAAGTACGGTAACAAGGGTATATTACTATACAAACATATGATTTCCTTATGGAATAAATTACAAAATCACAATATAAAAATGATTATAAACATTTTAAAAGTCAATAACGCAAATTGTGCTTATGAAAATTGTCAGTGCAACATTTTGTAGAAAGGCAATAAAAAAATGACGAGATACACTTTGTCCCGGAGTTAGCAGATGTTTTAATAATGGATATTCTATATTTTTTTCTTTTAGGGGTGGCCTAACGGTTACTAACATTTACACAAGGAATAATTATTACAAACTTTAAATATTCAAAGAATAAACTTTGTTTCCATACTTTTGGCCTGGGGTGTACAATTCATAAAGTCTCGCCCCTCCTATCAGAAGTCCGCCTACTAATAGCAAAGCATACTCACTTCGGTGAGTAGTTCAGGCGCGATGTTGACGCCGACTTTAGTCTTGTGAAGCATCTGCGCCGCCCGTGACCTGGAAGGCCACGCGAACTGCATTAAACCTTACGACAAACACTTACTGTCCACTATCGTTTAACATTATACGTATACATTGTAACGTTTGCTTATAATATAATCTGAAACACCCAAACATTTCGAAGAAGCATTTCCCAAGCAGCACACCAGTTGCATAGCTGCTTATGCAGTGTGTATATTTGATATAACCGCATACTTTACGGGGGCTTAATATAGGCACTTATTAATATTTATCCATAAATTATTAAAAAAATCGTATTTTTTTTTTCATATAAAAGTAATCAGCAAGCAATGTACTTGTTTGTTGTTGTTTGCACATAACATCGTGATGTCACAACTGTCAGTAGTAATAACTACGCCATACATTGCTGCTCAGAAAATTTTCAAAAATTAATTACGCTATGGTAGTTAACGCTAAGTTAATAATTGTTATAAATATCAGATTATAGCACTAAAATCTCCGTCTGGCTACAATATGCGGTTGTATCAAATATACACGCTGTATAGCTCTTATATAACTAATTTAGGCTGAACTTATATAGTTAACTAATATAAGCCTTTACGCAACCTTTGTGCTACTTGAGTTGTCCAAAAGTATATAAAGTATGCCGAAAGCAATTTTTCGACTCAACGATACATTCTACTGTAGATGATATATGATATCCGAAATGGTTGTATGATATCCCAAAACATCATCAGAACGTGCTATTCGGAATTATGTTAAATTCTACTTTCATAAAAAAAATAACTTCGGAAGCTATCGTAACGCGTAGCGTAACCACTGCAATTTATCAGTTGAAAAATATTTCAAATATTTAATCTCGAATGTCCGTGACATAGTTAGGTCTTAAAAAAACACTTAGAAATATTGATAGAGATATGATACTAAAGCAAAAAAAACCTCCAGTTTCAAGCGCATCCAAAGTAGCACACAGGCAGAATAAGCACTTATATACGGCTTAATTTAGTGTTATAATGTCTGTCTGTATAAGTGTCTGTGCCGTTCTCGAGAAGGTTCCCCGTTCCCAAGAATGTTCCATCCCCGTACTAATCGGGAAACGTTCACGAGAACGGGACATCTCTACCTGGGACATTTCTTATTGAATACATTAGAAAAGGCCTCTTGAGCGGGCGCGGTATTACCGTTTATGGTCTCTTTAGGTTTCTCGTCGGCCGTCGTGGCGTCCGACGAGTCTTGGTAGTCTGTATTTGCTGAAAACCCAAGAAAATATTAGATTATACTACTTTATTTATTCTAATGAACAAATGGCATACGAAATCCATACTAATATTATAAATGCGAAAGATTGTCTGTCTGTCTGTCTGTTGCCTCTTCACGCTTAAACCGCTGAACCGATTTAGATGAAATCTGGTATATAGATAGTGTCAGTCCCGGGGAAGGACATAGGATACTTTTCATCCCGAATAAATTTAGTGTTCCCGTGGGATGAGCGGGTAACACCACGGGGCACAGCTAGTATTATATAAATATGCGCGCATTTCAAAGACCTCATAATTTAACAAGAAATTAACAGACAACCATGCACTTAAACGCACTCCTTCACAGTCAAAATGGCAAATCAGTTGTTTTTTTCATACACTTATCGGAACGACGCCGTCACGGTATTGTAGCCATTTGTATGCGCTGAGTAGAATGCCAAACTTTATCGGTTATTTCTGACTCACTCTAAACGTAATTATTTCCATGTAGACATTTGATCCCAATAAAAGAGGGGACTGACTGACAAAAAAAATCATAATGCCTAATGTCGTCATACGTGCTCCACCAGCACTCACTTTCTTTTTTTTATAGATGGCACGTCTACGCTCTTTTCATCTAAGATAAAAAATCATCATAAACTAATAATAAAGCGTCCTAAAACATACAGTATAGTACGGCTCTTCCCAGTGAAATTTTCGCTTCGAGCCCTAATCTTTCAAACAATGGCCATTGTATCTATTATCGTAAAGCCGCTAGCTACCGTTTGCCACGTGCCACTATAACATTCATATTAAAAACAAACGGTATCGTCATAGTATTAAGGTTCAAATTGAATGTCACTGATATTCTAGATACTGCGTTTTGGTAGTGTAGGACCACCCCGACGAAATACAGCATTCATATTATTTTGATTTGAACCTTAATACTATGACGATACCGTTTGTTTTTAATATGAATGTTATAGTGGCACGTGGCAAACGGTAGCTAGCGGCTTTGCGATAATAGATTTATAGGTATAGTTAAAGTATTACAAGCTGAGCTAATCCTCTTACCTGCATTCACAATAGCATTGTGTCTAATACAATCCTATCTGCTTTTGTTCTCATAAACGCGAACCTGGCGCCAACCAGTTACTTACAAAAAAAGGTAAGAACTACATTGCGTGGATATTGAATTTTCAGCCTTATTCCTTGTTGAATAGGTTTAAAATGTTTGTTGACGAGAGATCATAGTCCTTTTTCAAGAGAATACGTTCTTGAGCAGGGTCGGACGGTTGTAAAGTTCCAAAAAGTTATGATCACCATTATTCTGTTAGTGCATTTTGTAGTCTAATGTCCAAGGAAATAGAGTCGATAATCTATATTAACCTTCCAAGGTGGTTACAATCTGCTTTTACTACGAGCTCGTTATCTTAATTTGCGGTTTACCAGTTGTGGTTTGTTCAATGGTATTCAGTTCTTAAGTGGATTAGCTCAGCTTAGATAAAGAATACTAAACCTGCGTCTCTAGCCCTGTCTCTGTCCCTCTCTCGCCGTCGCGGCGGCTCGCGGAAGGCGACGGCGACGCGTCTGTGCTTCGGTTTCGTTGACGTTTGTGACGCTTCCGCGGATGGCGCTGACTGCAAAAAAAAAAGTCAATGGCTTTAGGAATACGAGCTACAAATACCCGTAATAATAAAAAACCGGCCAAGTGCGAGTCGGACTCGCACATCGAGGGTTCCATACAAACACTTGTCCCATATTAACTCTGTAATCTATAACCAAATAAACTATTTTTCAACTATTTTTCATTTTCATCTGGCCGGGTTAAGGCGAAGGGATGGCTGAATGACATTGCTCGATTGAGATCCTCCCGCGCGCTATCTAGGCGGGACCAAGTTTAGTTGATGAGCGAATACGCTTAATCATTCATTGACCTGTTGCACACTTGACGGTCTAGATGTCGCTGTGACGGCTCGGCATTGATTGCCAACGAATTTTTCGTTGGCTTTCAATGTGTCTATTTACAGCAACTGTCTATTTACAATATACTTTGAAAATTACTCGATAGAATGAAATAACTTCAATCGTACCATGTTGATGAAATCTATGTATATCGAAGCAGGCTGAAACATAATAGCTACGATACGAGGAGTCGGGTTATACAGGGTGCAAAAAACATATTTTAACCACAGATTGCTGGGCATATTTATTTAAGGCAGGAAAGGGTCAATATCCTTACGGAGTATATGAAAGACGACAAAGATAACGAAAGAATAGCCTTCTCAGTAAGGTGCAAGATGCTCGCGCGTAAGTTTGGAGGATGCTCCGAAGAGGTCAAGGTGACACTCTTCAGAGCATAGGTACTGCCAGAAAGCTTTTACACCAGCTACTTCTGGACAAACTTCACCAGGAAAACAATTAACACCCTATAAGGGTTCGATATAACGACGCCTTCAGAATCCTGATGAGGTTACCGAGCATGTTCACCGAAGCTCGTGTGCCTGATTTCTTTGCCGTCATCAGATTCCGAGTGGCCTCATTTTGAGAACTCGATACTTGCCGCAATCAGTGAAGTGACGAACAATAGCCCAATTTCCAGGTTCAGGCTGTCTCTGCATCGGGATGGGAACCGAAGGTACCTAACTGAAATTTTACCTAATTGTATTTCAATTTAAATTTATTTATTTATTAAGTGTGTGCTATTGCAACGGTGGCTATGTTTTACTTATTTTTTTACTGATTTTATTTTATTATTGTGTGATACGATTCAAAACACAGTGTCATATCTAGTAATAGAAAACTAGATATGACACTGACGATCTGATAGGTACTACAAAATTCAAATGGGAGCATGGAAACACTTGAAACAAACTTCAAATCAAAACAGCCTGACTGACACCAGACCAAGGAATAGATTCATTCATTCGCTCACAGAATTCGTGGGTTCAAAATTTTTCAAATTAATATTTTATGTATTTTAAATCCCCTTCAAAAGTACTTTTTGTAATGTTTTCGGTTTTTTCTACTATCTTCCAATACTTCTTTATTTTTTATAATTCGTAGTTTTCAATTTCACAAAAAAAAAACATTTCTGTTTACGATCAATTGCCTGGTCAAAGTTGCGAGCAAATTCATTTATTGTTAAAACAGTAGGCGTTAAAGGTTAAATCTATAATAAACCAGCCTTTGGGATAAATAGAACTGGATAAAATAGGTAAAAGATATATAAGTACCCACTCCAAGTTTGGTTTAAAACGGTTTTGAATTTCCGGAGAAAAACGAGCCCAAACAAGATAAAAACTGTTACTTCAAAACGTATCTGAAGGAAAACCGTGCAAAAAAGTAATGTTTTTCGAACTGGAAGAAAACCTCGAGGATATGCTTGTTACGATACGTATAAGTATCGAAACTCAAAATGATGCGTTATAGCCACAATTCATGACCAAACGCAGCATGTTTTTGGGGTTTCACTATACCCTTCGCCTTAAGTTAGCCTAACAAGCGTCGGTCCGGCCCAGTGATAGTGGCGCTACAAAATAGCTTGCATAATGGTAATAAATTAATAATGTGTAATATGAAACGTCAGTTTCGATTTGGCATTAACCAAATTCAAAACATTTTTAACCGGAATGTTTCTCAATCCATCGTTCTTATTGCGAAATAAATAGTGAATCCTATAGAAAAAACTTGACTAACATCACTGTGGATACTTTTGGCACTGCCTTTGAACGCCAGTTACCAAGAATTTCTCGTTGCTAGTCAAATAAATTTGTGCCGCTAAAATCCGCAATATGGCTTGTTGTAAAACACCCTGTTGCGCTATGGCGCCAGATAAAAATGATACGCGATCTAGTGGGAACAAAAAAGTTCAAATGCCCAAGGTCATTACGACGGGGTACGCCCTTAAGAGGCCTTATTCCTTTTAAAACATTTTTTTTTTTTTCATATTATGCCAAATATATTGATCATTAGAACCAACTTTTTGAAGTTAATAATACTTTTCCACGAGTTCTACGTAGTAACGTAGCTATTTCATGCTTTTATTGCGTACAGTCGAAAATAAGTTGAAAAAACTAATATTTCGCGTGAATTTTGTCAATTTCGAGTACTTTTTGAAACAAAAATTATCAATGCAAAATTCAAACTATAGGTTTCAAATATATATCAATAAACCCCAATAGCCCTGTTCTAGGTAGTAACACCAATAATATGTTAAGAAACATGTTTGATAATAGAGAAAAATTTCTAAAACAATCAGCATTTTAACCTTTTGAGCGCCACAGTCGGCTGTGGCCGTCAACAAAAAATCGTGCCCGCCACTCCGGCCACAGCCGTCCAAATTTCAATGATCAAAAACTTTGTAATTCTAACCGCTACAAGTATTTTTCAATCCCTGTTGATTTTGGGGCACATCTTTTTTTTTTTACTCTGGCGTCAGTGGCACGTTAAATTGCTAGACCGCTTGGCGGTCAATAGGTTAAAAGGAATAAGGCCTCTTAAGACTCAAGATTTTGACAACTCACGTGGTTCCTCCAATGCTCGTTATTGTTGGCGTTGTTCTCCGAGCACGAGGTTTCGTTGTCGTTGCTGCGAACCAAAAGGTTGTTGTTGACTCTCGTCGGTTCCGCTTCTATCACCGCGCTCACTGAAGTCTCGTTCAACTCTTTACATCTGCAAACAGTACATTAACTGTAGACGCCGGGAAAAAAAAGCTTGCCGGGTGTGTAGGTATAGACGGATAGTGATACGAAGCCGGCAACCCCTTTTATGCTAGGCATGTAATGCTTTTCTCGAACATATTCAATGAAATAATAAAATACACTACTCAGAAAAATATAATTCAGCTGTGTAGCCTGTTCATTAACACAGACGCCATGTTTAAATAAGTTTCTGTCAAAAATGACATTTTAGTGGCAAGCTTTTATAGCCGACAGTACTTTTCTTTGGATATCCATCAAATGCTCACTGAGACGATTCTAAAGAGCCCAAGCTCGGTAGGATTGCTTTTTCTATTATAGAGTTCCTATGGCCACCTTCCGCCTCCATCATCAGATCAGCCCCATGGTACCATATTATTGTATTGTCATCAAAGTTAAGTAAGTATGCAAAATTTCAGCTCAATCGGTTGACGATACCTGCTTCAAAATTGAGTTGCAAGATTTCACCCGAACAAACATACTTTAAACATACCATGCAAGTTAAATAAAAGCTTTAAAAAAAATTACTACCCGACTCAATTTTGTATGAAATTCCTTTACAGTTCTCTCGAGTAGTTTCGCCCGAAACGTGATACTTCGAAGCCCGTTATAACGCACGTTATGACGACATTCCATTGTATGTTTGAGAAAAGTCTAATAGATACAGCCTACCCGGTAGACATATATCCGCCTTATACACTGTCATTACTCTATTAAAGCCATACTCTGATAATCAGGGTTCGTAAAATGCAAGTAATATTCATTGAAGTCTATACTAGGGTCGTCACTGGTAGTCATACGTCATTTCAATCGATTTTGCTCGCATTTTACGATCGCTGCTGATAATATTTCCAAAAAAAAACCAAAGATAGACATTACCGTTCAAGCGACTGATTCGCTTTGTGAGAGTTGGATTTTTCCGTCTCAGATCCGGTGGTCATGCTCATTTCCCTCCGCTTGTTCCGACGCTCTATTGACATCTGTAAAAAAGTGCGAAGAGAAAGTTGTATCAATAAATGTTTACTCAAATTATCTCTCCAGAGGTTTTTTTTTGTCATAGGGGGCAATCGAGCAGCTTTTGATCTGCTGAGCACGACGAGTTTGTGGAGGTATAATCAAGCGGTTACCTTGACATCATGTTTGAGTCGCGCGTACTTTTCCTTGAGGCACTTGTACTTGTCCGGTAAAGCGCGCGCGTCATGTCTTCCCGGCGCAAGCCTTTCGCTCGCCAGTCGAGAACGGAGCTCTTCTAAATGACACGCGTGCTGCGTTCGGATACGTTCCACCTGTTAAATAAATAAATAAATAAAATAAATAAATATTAAGGGACAATCATACACAAATCGACCTAGTCCCAAACTAAGCAAAGCTTGTACTATGGGTACTAGACGACGATATACATCCATATCCATACTAATATTATAAATGCGAAAGTGTGTCTGTCTGTCTGTCTGTCTGTCTGTCTGTCTGTCTGTTACCTCTTCACGCTTAAACCGCTGAACCGACTTAGATGAAATTTGGTATGGAGATAGTTTGAGACCCGGGAAAGGACATAGGATACTTTTCATCCCGAATAAATGTAGTGTTCCCGTGGGATGAGCGGGTAACACCGCGGGGCACAGCTAGTAATATATAAATACATATATAGATAACATCCATGACCCAAGAACAAATATTTGCCTCGGCCGGGATTCGAACCCGGGACCGCCGACTCAGTAGGCAGGTGTCTACAAACCGAGCCAAACGCGTATGTAAATATAATATGTATCATTGTATTTATAGTAGTTAAATTATATAATATACATGTATATATTCACTTGTATCTTGGATGCTTTCCGAATGATTAATTTTCTACTCTGCACCCACTTGAAGCATCTCTGTTTGGCCTTATGGTTGACTGGTAGAGAATGCCATTAGGCATTAAGTTCGCCATTTGTACTGATTTTTGTTTTGTGCAATAAAGTTTAAATAAACAAATAAATAATATAAGGCTGCTAACATAATATAACTTGCAATACGCCAGGTGACATAGGAATGCCAATACTTTTGACGTCTTTTAATGGTCCCTAAAGGTTACGAGCGGTTTCGTGTTTTATATCAACCACGTTTTGTACGTAATAATGGCGATTTTGGCCGACATTTGTCACTATGAAAAGAGGCCTGATCAGGCCATGGGCATATAGTTCCCAACGGCCATTGGAGAGTAAAGGTTCATGTGAATTCCATATCGATATGATTAAGTATTATAACATTTATAGCTCTGATATTTTTAGTTTTATTTTGATCTTTGTCACCGTAACTAACTAAGAAAGTGTGAAATATTTATTGAATTCAGAGGCATAAAATTGCCTGTATAAAAAGATATAAAATCACCGGTATAAAATGAGACCTAGTAATGACTGAGTTTTGTTTTTGTCCACGGGTGATTGGACTATAGTTGAGTAGTTTTAAGGTCACGGTACTAAAATTGTAAGCTACTTTTGATGCTAACTGTAACAGCCAAAGATAAGATAAGATAACAATGTTTACCTATTGCAGAAAAGGGGTTAGTTACATGCCTTAAGAGGCCTTATTCCTTTTAAAATTTATTTTTGTCATATTTTGACAAATATAGTGATAATTTCAACAAACTTTTTGAGGTTCATAATACTTTTCCCCGAGTTCTAGGTAGTAACATAGCTATTTCATGCTTTCATTGCGTGCAGTCGAAAATAAGTTGAAAAAACTATTTTTCCGCGTGAATTTTGTCAATTTCGAGTAGTTTTTAAAACAAAAATTATCAATGAAAAATTCAAACCGTAGTTTTCAAATATATACCAATAAATTCCAATAAACCTGTTCTAGGTAGTAACATCAATAATTTGTTAAGAAATATGTTTGATCATAGAGAAAAATGACTAAAACAAACAGCATTTTAAAAGGAATAAGGCCTCTTAATACTATGTTACCGTAACCGTTCTCACCTCGGCTCTATAGTCATGACGCAGTTCAGCGACTCTAGCGGCATGTTCCTCTCTAAGCGAGTCAATGGTGGCTCTATTCTCTTCCATCATGCTCGCTCGCTCTCTGTGGAAACTGGTGGACAGCTGCTCACGAAGCTCTGATAGAGCGCGTTCGTTTTCTGGTAGAAACAAAAATAAGTTTCTGTCAAAAATGACATTTGTGTGGCAAGCTTTTATAGCCGACTGTACTTTTCTTTGGATATCCATCAAATGCTCACTGAGACGATTCTAAAGAGCCCAAGTTCGGTAGGATTGCCTTTTTCTATTATAGAGTTCCTATGGCCACCTTCCGGCTCCATCATCAGATCAGCCCCATGGTAGCATATTATTGTATTGTCATCAAAGTTAAGTAAGTATGCAAAATTTCAGCTCAATCGGTTGACGATATCTGCTTCAAAATT
>OW026314.1:17750000-17960000 GCA_932273695.1 Apotomis betuletana | reverse complement strand
CCTCGGCCTGGCTTCCTTGTCCACGACGGCTTCCTCCAGCTCTTGGTCTCCCGGGCGCAGCAGGTCGGCGATCTTGTGGAAGTTCTTCTGGAACAGGTCCGGCTTGATGTACTATTCAACACTACTAACATTAACCAAGTGTTCATCCATACCTCGGCCTGGCTTCCTTGTCCACGACGGCTTCCTCCAGCTCTTGGTCTCCCGGGCGCAGCAGGTCGGCGATCTTGTGGAAGCTCTTTTGGAACAGGTCCTGCTTGATGTACTATTCAACACTACTAACATTAACCAAGTGTTCATCCATACCTCGGCCTGGCTTCCTTGTCCACGACGGCTTCCTCCAGCTCTTGGTCTCCCGGGCGCAGCAGGTCGGCGATCTTGTGGAAGCTCTTCTGGAACAGGTCCGGCTTGATGTACTATTCAACACTACTAACATTAACCAAGTGTTCATCCATACCTCGGCCTGGCTTCCTTGTCCACGACGGCTTCCTCCGGCTCTTGGTCTCCCGGGCGCAGCAGGTCGGCGATCTTGTGGAAGCTCTTCTGGAACAGGTCCGGCTTGATGTACTATTCAACACTACTAACATTAACCAAGTGTTCATCCATACCTCGGCCTGGCTTCCTTGTCCACGACGGCTTCCTCCAGCTCTTGGTCTCCCGGGCGCAGCAGGTCGGCGATCTTCTGGAAGCTCTTCTGGAATAGGTCCGGCTTGATGTACTATTCAACACTACTAACATTAACCAAGTGTTCATCCATACCTCGGCCTGGCTTCCTTGTCCACGACGGCTTCCTCCAGCTCTTGGTCTCCCGGGCGCAGCAGGTCGGCGATCTTGTGGAAGTTCTTCTGGAACAGGTCCGGCTTGATGTACTATTCAACACTACTAACATTAACCAAGTGTTCATCCATACCTCGGCCTGGCTTCCTTGTCCACGACGGCTTCCTCCAGCTCTTGGTCTCCCGGGCGCAGCAGGTCGGCGATCTTCTGGAAGTTCTTCTGGAACAGGTCCGGCTTGATGTACTATTCAACACTACTAACATTAACCAAGTGTTCATCCATACCTCGGCCTGGCTTCCTTGTCCACGACGGCTTCCTCCAGCTCTTGGTCTCCCGGGCGCAGCAGGTCGGCGATCTTCTGGAAGCTCTTCTGGAACAGGTCCGGCTTGATGTACTATTCAACACTACTAACATTAACCAAGTGTTCATCCATACCTCGGCCTGGCTTCCTTGTCCACGACGGCTTCCTCCGGCTCTTGGTCTCCCGGACGCAGCAGGTCGGCGATCTTGTGGAAGCTCTTCTGGAACAGGTCCGGCTTGATGTAGTCGGCGGCGGGCGGCCGCAGCAGCCGGCGCCGCGGCGACGTGCCGCGGGACTCGCGGCTATCGCTCTCTGGAAATATCACGGACTCTTATAGTATAGTATGGCGACAAGCCTCTTTCAGTGTTCAGCAGTAACAATGGTATACTACGACATAAGACGCATATTCTTTGTATCAGCGAGAACCCGAATGTATTAAAAAACCGTTTTCCAATAAACGGTGTTCTTATACTTACAACTAGATCTTGTTTAACCTAACTCCTGCTGCTGCAATGCAACTTCAAACACAGTCTTTCAAATTCTTTTTACCCGTAATTTAAGAACAATCCCGTAACTGAGAAGCTAAAAGCTGGAAGTTTATATTGATACATAAACTTATTGTAGGCCGAGTAGTAATATATGGCCGAGTGATAACGAGGCCATCTAGAGATACGACGCCGACAATCCCTGTTCGCGCCGAGGCTTGTATAGTGCTTTTCTCAAATAAATCCAAGGAAATAATACAAATGTTCAACTTATATATTCATATAAGTATTTTTTTTTACTATTCCAAGTGTTATGCTTGTCAAAGCACACAAACATACTAACCCACCTACCGAATCTTTACCGCACACAGCCTTGGCTTCTGTAGACCTCAACCACCAGGTGTCAGTGGCAGGGGCTACAATAGTTTAGTCTAATCCATTGACTAGCGAGAGCATTCACGTTTAACGTATGAATCATTTCACTGAGGTAATCAGGTTAGACCATTTTGCAAAAACAGTATTACTGGTGAGAGCCCTGACGAATACGTCGAATGATGTCACTCACTAAAGGATTCTTTATCTGACACTTTAACCTCCTCGTGGACTCTGGGACCACCGGTCGTGGTGGAAGCGGAGACAACGGCAACAGTAGCCCGGTAGTTAATGGTATCACCAGCGAAGACTGTATCGCAGTGATAAGGCCCTTAGCTTTAAAATGAAAACTCACCAATAGAATCTTTATCCGACGGCACCTTGGCCTCTCTAGGACTCTCGACGACTGGTCTGGGCGGCAGCGGCGGCCTCGCCACCAGTGGCGACAGCAACCCCGTAGGCAGTGATGGTATCACGGGCGACAACACCGGCGAAGAAGGTACCACCGTCGTTCCGATCTCATGTGCTGCTATTGCGGACCAGGTCATCAATCTTCAATGTTATTCCTTATGCTTAATCCTCTCCTCGTTCGATACAAGATGTACTGGAGCTATTGGAGATAAAGCTGTTGGAACCGGACTATAAAATGTGTCACTCACCGATAGAATCTTTATCCGACGGCGCCTTGGCCTCTCTAGGACTCTCGACGACTGGTCTGGGCGGTAGCGGCGGCCTCGCCACCAGTGGCGACAGCAACCCAGGTAGTGATGGTATCACGGGGGACAACACCGGCAAAGAAGGTATCACGGGCGAAGGAAGTGATGCGATGGGGTTGCTGATTATAGTGATTATGAAGCCACCGTCGTTCTGATCTCATGTGCTGCTATTATGCGTGCGGACCAGGTCATCAATCTTCAATGTTATTCCTTATGCTTAATCCTCTCCTCGTTCGATACAAGATATACTGGAGCTATTGGAGAGAAAGCTGTTGGAACCGGACTATAAATGTGTCACTCACCAATAGAATCTTTATCCGACGGCGCCTTGGCCTCTCTAGGACTCTCGACGACTGGTCTGGGCGGCAGCGGCGGCCTCGCCACCAGTGGCAACAGCAACCCTGTAGGCAGTGATGGTATCACGGGAGACAACACCGGCGAAGAAGGTATCACCGTCGTTCCGATCTCATGTGCTGCTATTGCCGACCAGGTCATCAATCTTCAATGTTATTCCTTATGCTTAATCCTCTCCTCGTTCGATACAAGATGTACTGGAGCTATTGGAGATAAAGCTGTTGGAACCGGACAATTAAATGTGTCACTCACCAATAGAATCTTTATCCGACGGCGCCTTGGCCTCTCTAGGACTCTCGACGACTGGTCTGGGCGGTAACGGTGGCCTCGCTACCAGTGGCGACAGCAACCCAGGCAGTGATGGTATCACGGGAGACAACACCGGCGAAGACGGTATCACGGGGGAAGGGAGTGATGCGATGGGGTTGCTGATGATGGAGCCGCCGTCGTTCTGTTCCGAGGAGCTGTTCGAGCCGGGGCTGACTGTCGGGTCTGGGAGCGTTTCTAGTTTGAATCTGGAAATAACGTTTTGAGTCACCTCATGAATTGTAATATACCCGTAACACAAGCCTTCTTGAGCTTAATTTGGGACTAGGTTGATTTGTGTGAGGGTTGTCTGATATTTATTATTATTTATATACGCGACGACGCGTTTGGCTCGGTTTGTAGACACCTGCCTACTGAGCCGGCGGCCTCGGGTTCGAATCCCGCCCAGGGCAAATATTTGCGTGATGAACTCGAATATTTGTGCTTGGGTCATGGTTGTTCTATGTATTTAAGTATATATTTATCTATATAAGTACGTATATCGTCGTCTAATATCCATAACACAAGCCTTCTTGAGCTTAGGTACTAGGTTGATTTGTGTGAGGGTTGTCTGATATTTATTATTATTTATATACTCTGTTGAGAAGCAAAACCAAAGACTTAGAATGAGAACATCGCATCTTAGTTTAGTAACCTAGTCGGGTAATGTCGCAGAGCGAGCGATTCGACCGCCTGTTCCAGTGTGTTAACGAATTATTCATAGATATTGTGGTACCGCCAACGCTGTATTTTCGCGTCAGCATTCTGATGTATGGACAACATGAATTATCAAGAGAAATTTCATTTTCTTAAGGCCCCAGTCTCGCACAAATATGTTTTTTGCAGAATTTGCAGGAAAGAATCTGCGCTATTTTAATTGTTTCAAAGCAACAAACGAAATGTATTTTAAAGAAGCTTAAAGAACAGGATTTGAGGTTTCCAAAACATATTTTTTTTATTACCTCGAGGTTATTTTTTATATCAATGTCACGCTTTAAACATACCCCAGTTTTCGTTCTACGCGTTGAAGGTTGAATTCCTGCACTCGCAGTGAAAAAATGAAGGGCAAAACATGAAATGTAAGCAGACAACATTTGAGTTCAAATGGTCGGCAACAATCTTATCTCGTTACTTTTTTGCAAAATGGTTTAGTTTTCTTATTTAAGGTGGCTTAAGAAGTTGATATTTTATGAAGTCGACCACTGCAAAATCGTCCTTTTTTCTTTATAAAATCATCGTTTACTGAACTCAAACCTAAACTAATTAAAATACAACGATTATTTTGACAAATTATAAAAATACTGTATTTGAAAAGTCAATTTTAATTAATATAATTTTGTTCAGAATTTATACCAAAAAGCGCGATGAAAATAGTTGACTTATCAGTCAGTTCCGCTGTGACGTTCACAGCGTTCGGACGTGTGCTTTGCGGCTCATAGTGATTTTTCCTCTCGCTCGCACGATCAAGCTCTTTACTCACACGCTAAAGCATACGAGGCGAAGGCTCATCGTGAAAGTTGCTCTATTTTAATACTGTTTTACATTTTAGTTTAAATAAGTTATTTATTTTGATTTGGATATACACACATTGGAACATTATCTACAGTCTACAGTGAATATAAACTAAGTAAACAACGATGGATCGGAAAAGAAAGAAATATCCTTGTATGAGTAAAAAGAAAAATAAAAGAAAATTAAACGAAAAATACAAATAATGAAAGAAAATCGTAAAAAAAGGCAACTTCGCTGAATAATTATTACTTATATATACTCGTATTTTGTATATTAAAAGGCCTTAGCTGCTTTAGTCCTTTACTGTCTAGATGGCGCTAGCGCACGCTTCTGTCGCCCGCTTTTCGTACGAGGGTCATGTCCGCGTATCAAACAGGTGAAACGATCTTGATCGTTACTCCTACAGCATGCTTTTTAAAAGTTTCATGTTGTTTATTCTTTTTCGTAAATACCTATGTTAGGAGATGAGTTGCGTTTATTCTTTGTATTAAGAATGAGTTACTGCAAAAAATAACTAGATGATTAGTATAACTACTTACTACGTTTAACGAAACAAATATTTATGGGTCTAATTGATTTAAAATGGGTAAATTAATACCAAATTAAATTAAGATACAATCAAAATTAAGTACATAATTATTTTGCTTCACAGCAACGCCAGCGCCGGTGTTGGTGATCATCAACTTAAGCCGATGTCAGATGTTACCAACGATTACCAAAAATTTGATAACATTAATCAAAATCAGTGGTAAATTTAATTTTATTTATTTTAATTTGTGGTACAAAAATAAATTTACTTAACGTTACTGATTGGTCTGGTTAATTTCAGTAGCGAAGTGGACATCACTCAGAATTTCGCTGGGATAAATTTAGATAAATCGCAAAATACTAATATTGAAAATGAAAAAAATTATGCTGCAAATGTCTCAGATAAAGAAAATTCGGTATGTACATACATAATAAAATGTTCTTAGATTGGTGTTCAATTAAAAAGGATATTATATTATTATTTGTTGTTATAAAACAAAACTAATTTGGAATTAGGAATAGATGCAATTATGGCATCATTCCTAATATTATTGCGTAACCCTATTATAAGGAAAATAATTTCCTACGCAGGAAACCGTTGAATGAGGGCAACGTGTACGGACAGTCTCCAGTCCAGGTCTTTCATCGTCATCATATCTCAACATTACAAATCTTTTTATCGATTCTATTTTTTTTTGATGTGGAAATACCACAGATTTCAATAAAGAGTGCCTATAATTTATAAATTTTATATAGGTCATAATATATATTCACATGGTAGAAAAATTTACGAGATTAGGATGGCCCTGAAGCACCTTAAGAACAACAAGGCGCCGGGCGAAGACGGAATCACCTCAGAGCTTCTGAGAGCGGGTGGAACACCGGTACTTAAGGTCCTCCAGAAGCTCTTTAATTCCGTCTTGTCCGAGGGCAAAACGCCTGAAGCATGGAATAGAGGCGAGGTGGTACTGTTCTTCAAGAAAGGTGATAAAACCCTATTGAAGAACTACAGGCCCATCACGCTTCTAAGCCATGTTTATAAGTTGTTTTCAAGGGTCATCACGAACCGTCTCGAACATAGACTTGATGACTTCCAGCCTCCCGAACAAGCCGGTTTCCGAAGAAGCTATAGTACCATAGACCACATACATACGCTGCGACAAGTTATACAGAAGACTGAAGAGTATAACTTGCCATTATGCTTAGCGTTTGTGGACTATGAGAAAGCCTTCGATTCGGTGGAAACATGGGCGGTGCTCGAGTCACTTCAGCGATGCCATATTGACTATCGGTACATTGAAGTGTTGAAGTGTTTGTATAGTAACGCCACCATGTCGGTCCGAGTTCAGGAGCAGAGCACAAAGGCCATTCCATTGAGAAGAGGCGTAAGACAGGGGGACGTTGTGTCCCCGAAACTGTTTACGGCCGTTATGGAAGACGCCTTCAAGCTCCTGGAATGGCAAGGACTTGGCATCAACATCAATGGCGAATACATCACTCACCTTCGGTTTGCCGACGACATCGTAGTCATGGCAAAGTCGATGGAGGAACTCAGCATGATGCTCGATGACCTCAATCGAGTTTCTCAACGGGTGGGCTTAAAAATGAACATGGACAAGACGAAACTCATGTCAAATGCCAAGGTTGTGCCCATCCCAGTCTCTGTTGAAAACTCGGTACTCGAAGTTGTTGACTCATACATCTACCTAGGACAAGTGGTCCAATTAGGTAGGTCCAACTTCGAGAAAGAGGTCAACCGCCGAATCCAACTCGGCTGGGCAGCGTTCGGGAAACTACGCAATGTCTTTTCGTCCGACATACCTCAGTGCCTCAAGACGAAAGTCTTCAACCAATGTGTGTTACCAGTGATGACTTACGGCACCGAAACGTGGTCTTTCACTATCGGCCTCATCTCAAAGCTCAAAGTCGCTCAACGTGCAATGGAGAGGGCTATGCTCGGGGTGTCTCTACGTGATCGAATCAGAAATGAGGAAATCCGTAGACGAACTAAAGTGACCGATATAGCTCACCGGATTAGCAAGTTGAAGTGGCAATGGGCAGGCCACATAGCACGCAGAGCAGATGGCCGATGGGGCCGAAAAGTGCTCGAGTGGAGACCTCGGACCAGCAAGCGCAGCGTAGGACGTCCACCTACAAGGTGGACAGATGACCTTATAAAGGTCGCCGGAAGGCGCTGGATGCAGGTCGCTTCCAACCGGTATATATGGAAGTCCAAAGGGGAGGCCTATGTTCAGCAGTGGACGTCCTATGGCTGAGATGATGATGATGATGATGAGAAAAATTTATGGGCGTTGGAGGAAAATCGTCCTAAATCCTTAAGTTAGCTCATTTTACTTAAACGAAACATTGTTTTATTTTTAAAAAGAAACAAACCTAGCTTTTTAAAAAGAAACAAACGCAGCCAAAGGATTTCAATATTTGTCTTTCAGGTTTGTTTACGTGTACAATAATCCTATTGATTAGTCGATAATATAAGTGTTTATTTTTTAATTTTTAGCATCAAAAGGATAGTAGACCCAGTTTTGAAATATATTTGAAATGGTTAATAATGATCTTACTAGCTCTAAAAAAAAAGGTCTTGTATTTTTGTGAAAGCTAGAAACCTAAATTTTATCAATTGAAAATTAGAAATTTCATGAACAGTCAAAAATGCCGTCCGCCATTTTTGCCTTTTGCTAATCTGTGGCGTGACGTAGAATTACCTGTAAATATTCGAAATTCGACCGTCGTATAGTGCCATTCCGCTCACTCCAATATATTTTGATAGATCGAGAGGGATGGCACTATTCGAAGTCGTCAAAATAGACTTTCAGTTTTCTTTACAGGACCGATGACGTCACTATCATAAGCGAAAATGGCGGACAGCGTTTTAAGTATTTCAAAATACAGATTAAAAACCATATTTTCAAATTCAATTTTTTCAGCCATCTTTCACTTTTATGAATTGTAATAGTAGGTTTTTAACCAAGGGTAGAAAGTGACCCATTGCACCCGAGATATTTCTGGCGCTCGAACGAAGTGAGAGCGCCAATATTTCGAGGGTGAAATGGGTAATTTCACCCGAGGTAAACACTCTACTTTTCATTTCGACTGCGAGGAAAATAAAATACTACACGCACATGTCATGAGTGTCTTAAATTAATGTCCATGTCCTTTTTAACCAATAATTAATAAAAGACACGGTATTTATATTTAATCTCGTGTTCCCGCTTTTTCTATTGCACTTTCATTATTATTATTTTTAATAGAAAAAAAAAATGTACATACCGCCAACATTAAAAAAAAAAAACAAATCCAATGGTTTCTATTTTGTTTTTTATCTAAATGTAAGATTCTATCAATAAATCAGGGACAGAATTATATGTATGTATTATGAATATAATCAAATATAATGCATATTCATATTTAATAATTAGATGTAAATAAATTAAGCTTGCATATATCTAACTTTTGGAGACATTTTTTCAATGGCCACTTACCACGGCCGACTAGATTGTACCTAATTGAGTTGGTCATATAGATGGCACTTATCTTTGACTCCGTGGCAATTAAAAAAAATTACTTTCCACCCTAGGGATGGAAAATCTATTTTCCACCCGGCTATCTACTCATGAAAATGACACTTTCCGAACAGGAGAGATGAAAAATATATATTTAGGTTTCCTTTGCTAAAGACTATACGAAATAAACATTAGTTTATAACAATTTGATATGAGTCAACTAGCCTATTACTACTGCATTTTTTGTTCCTGTTTAAAAGTAAAGGCTTTTTAAAAGTAAAGTTTTGTATATAACGAACTATTTATTCATTTCCACTGAAATTATTTATATTTATTTATTATCATTTGCGGCCATAAACAATAACAAAGCTGTGTAATTTACTTAGTTATAACAAACAGTAACATAAAGATTCAAATAGTTGTGTCGTGTACTCGACTCGTTTTGAAGTAGAGTAACCTTCACGCGCAGCCAAGTCTAGGGAGGGGAGCGCCGCTTCCCCCGCCCCGCTGATGTTACTAATACTTCAAAAACAAAATGCTGCGTAGCGAGACTGGGGCCTTAACTTACGCACACAATTAATAATTCGTAACACACTGGAACAGCCGGTAAAACCGCTTCACGACTTCACCCCACATAGAGGTTACTTTTTATCCCGATCGCAGGTAACACCGCAGGACGCAGCTAGTGAACGATAAAACGAGAACCCGATCCAAAATGTGCACTCAGTACGCACAAAGTATTGATTTATTTGGCTAGCTATAAAAAAGATTAAGGTTTTACAATACCAATGAGACAGTAAATGGTAATAAAAAGTTTCTAGACAGATTATAAAATGTTATGTCTTAGTTTGTTCTGTGCCAGTCACGAACACAATATGTTTACAATAATTTAAACTAGCTATCAAAATTGGTACTTTACAGTATCTATTACTAACGTAATCATAAGTTAAGTGTTAACTTGTTAAGTGATAATCATAAAATAAGTACATAATGCTCAAAATTGTTGTCATGTAACTTGGTGTTACCAATAAAGGATTTGTATTTGTAAAAGAAACATACGACTCTCAGACTTGCTCTGAAGAACCTCCAATATTCTCTCTCCTAAAGTGTCCTTAGAAGAGTCTATAAGGCTTTAATAAATACATAGGTATGTGATTAAGAACAATCGAAGACTTACCTAACACTCTTCCGATCCTCATCTAAACTAGCCGCCTGCCTCGGCCTTCCGAACAGAAGACTCTCAGACTTCCTCTGAAGGCCCTCCGACATCTTCTCCCTGAGGATGCCTTTGGGAGGGTCGCTCTTAGTCGCTGAGTCAAGCGGGAATGATTTGTCCGTGTCTGGACTGGGTAGTTCCGATTTCAGTTTTAGGAACATGCTTCCTCTTCCTAAAATACCGTAATTTGAAACAGATTAAATACTTTGTTATATACGAAGCTCCCGTAAGTGTTAGACATCGACGGCAAAAAGCGTAAACGCTGTAAACGCCAAGGGATTTCATTTGCGTTTACAGCGTTAACGCTTTTTTCCGTCGAGTAATATTAAAATACATATGAAATCAGTGTTCGCTTGGCCGCCAGCCGCGACTGATATGCTTTCCTGATGATGAAGCGCGAACCGATTTGAAACATGTCGAACGATATTCGACTAATACGACGTGAGTAAACCAGTTTCGTATGTATTTTAATAAGATTAAAATCTTGTTTATGGTCATTTAAGACGTTATGTCGTCGTTCCAATACTAAACTTGCGAATCTGTTTTTTTCATTCTTTTGACTTTAGACCTAATTCTGGAGGGTTTTAGGTTAAATTTCCAAGTTCGCGAAAATTCAGATTGGCAAGCTTAGCATTGGAACGACGATGTAATGTGTCAGGAAGTCTTCTTTAGTGTTAGGAAGACAAATGGAACTGTTGTAAACATTAATAAAAAGATACGGGTTTTTTTTTTTTTTTTACATTGTACAACATAGTGGCTCCACTTCGCCTGAGGGTAAGCAAAAAGGGGAGCGCAAGTCGCAATAGCAACTGAGAATAAGTTTCTGTCAAAAATTACATTTTAGTGGCAAGCTTTTATAGCCGACTGTACTTTTCTTTAGATATCCATCAAATGCTCACTGAGACAATTCTAAAGAGCCCAAGCTCGGTAGGATTGCTTTTTCTATTATAGAGTTCCTATGGCCACCTTCCGGCTCCATCATCAGATCAGCCCCATGGTACCATATTATTGTATTGTCATCCAAGTAAGTATGCAAAATTTTAGCTCAATCGGTTGACGATATCTGCTTCAAAATTGAGTTGCAAGATTTCACCCGAACATACATACTTTAAACATACCATGCAAGCTAAATAAAAGCTTGTAAAAAACCACCGTTGCCATGTCAGTTGACACTGCCATGCTGGCCCGAGAGATGCTTCACGCTTCGTTTGAAGGGTTCCATGTTGTAAGAAGGAAACACATGTGCAGGCAAAGAGTTCCCCTATTTAATAGTTCGGCAGATGAACGAAATGCCAACCTTACGCGTATGCGAAAAATTTTCCACGGTGAAGTGATGACATCGCAAACCGGCACGTGTATAGAGGCTAGACCTCTTATATAGGCATAATTTATCAGTTTTATCACACTTACCAGCCAAAGGCAACGGCAATCCCTTTTCAACCCTCGCCGCAGCCAACAACGGATTACACTTCTCCTCTTCAGGGCTACTCAGCACATTCATCTTCAAATCTATAATATCCGACTTAAAAGACGTAGGTCTACTGAGCAGGTCTCTATCAGAAGTATTTCTGAATAGATTAGGTTTAGGTGTGACTGAGTTTTCCGCACTCCGTCTTAAAGGTGAGATGCGTAGGTCGCTAAGTTTCTTGTCAAGTCGACCTATCGGGGCGAGTGGAGGTCGTCCTAGTGGCGCCAACCGTCGACCTGGCATTAGTGTGGTGTCTTTGACGTCGGTTGGATGCTCTGCGCTGTCGGTTGAGAGATCTTCATCGCTTTCCGCTTTGGTTTCGACCCGCTCTAGATGTTTGGTATTTTCTTCGGATGTGAGAAGTTCCTGAGAAAGGTATAAGGGAAAATCTTAGTCTCAAACTAAGCATACCTATAAGGATAACATCCATGACCGTGGAACAAATATTCGAGTTCATCACACAAATATTTGACCAGGCCGGGATTCGAACCCAGGACCGGTAGGTACTCAGACTCAGTTGGTAGGTGCACTATAAACTGCGCTAACCTAGTCCTAATGATCATGGAGCTAAGCCGCGGACGGATAGACGGACATGGCAAAACTATAAGGGTTCCTAGCTGACTACGGAACCCTAAAAAACAAGCTTTCTGAAAGTCGGTCTCGTAAAAAATAAATGGCTATCGTAAAATATCGCTAGTCTTTCGGAATGACATCAACACCTCATAGTGGGAAATGGCCATTCATTGACCTATAAAATACGTCAGCTCCTCCACATCCGTCTGTTTCGTTTCCAAGTGAATCACTTTTAACCGACTTCAAACAAAACATAGTGTTCTACATACTAAAAATATAGAATTTGACTTTTTCACTTAAATTAGAAACCAAAACATAAAATTATAAAAAGATAAGTATAAAACCTTAGAAAAGAAAGAAAAGAACATTTAAATGTTTACAAATTAAGCGAAAATTGAAAAATTTAATGACTCGGACAGGATTCGAACCTGCGTTTCCAACGGCTTTCCGGGCCAACACTGGCGTCCTCCCAATTGGACCACCGAATCAGATGTCGGAGTCATTGAATTTTTCAACCAGTTGCTTCGACATGCCTTAGGGTGGCATCGTAGCGCCATCTACCGTAAAGATTTAGACTTTATCGTCGGTACCATCGTCTCAAATTTGTTGAGAATCGATAGTAACTATGTGCTACACCCACAGCACAGAGTGCCTACCATTCCTTCGCCTATTATAAGACCTGCACACTTTAACTCATCACAATCGCACAGAACAACTCCTTCCATTGTTTAAAAAGCCACAGTAATCACAACAACAAACAAAATCAAAACACAAGCACTGTTTCTAATATTATTACATTCTAATTTTCGCTCAAACAACCACTAAACTAACTAAACATTTCTAAACAACGTGAAGTTAAATCACCCCTGTTTACGCGCGCGCGCGCACGAAATTTGCAAGTGGCCGATCTGTATCTAACTTCAAGCCCTGATACCATAGGATATTTCCATGTGTTAGAGTAGGCGGTATGAAGCCCGCTTGCAAGCCAACGCGTGCGAGGGAGATGACTAGCGGTGACATCGATGGGCGACGAGCGAGCGGCCGGCGCGCGGCGGTGGCGTGCGCGGTCGGAGCGCGGACAAAATTTGAACCACGCGGCGTTGACAAAATTTGAAATTATGTTACACGTCCAGGGGCGTAGCGAGGTAAAATGGCGCCTAGGGCACATGTTCAAACTGCGCCCCTCGGTAAATTATTTAACCTAAAAACAAACCCTACAAAGTTTTTTTATTTTATTTTATCTTTAGACATGACTTGAACTATATCAAAACCTGGTTAGATCTCACTACCACAGTACGTAGGTACTTTCAACGGGAATACGAAACCACTAACGGGAATGCGCTCGCGCCACAGTACTGAGTGAGTATATGTTTATGTACCAACTGCGTGCAAAAAGGGAGAGCTAAGAGGCAGTACTGACATTCTTCGAACGTCAGATAAACCCACCTCTCAGCAATTATTATCTAGTGCATCCACGGTGTGTATCAGGAGCTAGATGAAGGTAGTTCCTAATAAGTACAGGTACAAGGTACAAAATGGTGGGAGGATTAATTTCATTTCATTTCATTTCAAAAGAATGATTGATTAGACGCTTTTTTGAAAAAAATTGTAAAGCGTTAACTTTTTTCTAAGTGGCTTGTTAATCATTGGGTTTAGCCTCGCAGTATTGAAATCGCGAGCGTAGCGAGCGCGAAAAAATTTCGGGGGTGTGGGGGTCATAATACAATCAGATGAAAACACAACGTAGTGAGTGCGAAATTTGTAAATCGTTTTTTTTGAGTCGCTTAATTTTTTTATCTGTGTTCATCATCATCATCATCTCAGCCACAGGACGTCCACTGCTGAACATAGGCCTCCCCTTTGGACTTCCATATATACCGGTTGGAAGCGACCTGCATCCAGCGCCTTCCGGCGACCTTTATAAGGTCATCTGTCCATCTTGTAGGTGGACGTCCTACGCTGCGCTTGCTGGTCCGAGGTCTCCACGAGGTCGAGGTATCTGTGTTACCTTAGCCATAATAAAGAATCGGCTGCCTCATTTATCATCAGACCAGTTGGTCTAACTCTAAGATGAAAAAATACGTAAATAAATTATCACTACATATGTAGTATAAAACAAAGTCGCTTTCGGCTGTGTGTTTGCCTGTCCCTATGCATAATATAGTAGAGAGACACTGATATTTTTAGAGGTTTCTAATGTAATGTTGTAAATAAACACATTTTTTGCGCTTACATTACAAACGCTGGCTGAACCCTACGAGATAGTTCATAATAATGTACTACAGTAGGTATTGTACACCTTCATAAGGTCTACAAAAAAGTCCGCGATGGTTATTTTGGCTACCCAAAGTAACCATTTTTTATCCTTTACTTTTTACGAGAAATAATGGCTTATTTACGAAGCGTTTTAGGTAACACAGCATTAATCCTTATCCAATTAAGTACCTTAAAAAAATTATGCATTTAATATAGATCAATATGGCCTCTCTATGGCTTTACCGCATGTGATGTAAATGAATATTTTAGAAGATATTAGATATAAAATGCAGGGGACATAGTGGTTGCGGGAGGCCGGCCGCACGTGCGCATGAGTTTTCTAAAATCAACGTGACCGTAACACTTAAATTTAATTACTTTACTTTGGACGTCCCTGTTTAGGTCACAGACCTGCATATAAGTGTGTCCCAAATTTCAACTTGATCGGTCCAGCTGATTCCAAGCAAATGGCCGTGACAGACGGACAGACATACAGACAACCGAGCGATCCCATAAGGGCTCCGTTTTTCATTCGGAGGTACGAAACCCTAAAAAGCAATGCTTATAGCTTTTTCGTACGTCTACGTTTTGTACCGAGGAGCTGGGTGATCCAAACGATTCAAAGGGAATAAGAACAGACTGATTTTTTTTCAGCGCGGCGCTCATCTCGTTATATTTCCTCTAGAGAATCGCGAATGAATTTCAATGGTTTGAGGTTTAGGCGGGATAAACATTACCTACTTCAGATTTTTGGGAAGATTTTTTTACCACAAAGTTGATAAAGTTTTGTTTACCAGAAGTAATTAACTAATTAAGATAAAATTTCATGTAAACATTGCGTTTTTCAAATATTTGGAACGTTAAGAATTGTGTAGGACGATAATAGGAGGGCAGCGAAGCGGGCGGCCGTCCGGGGCGCTGCTGACTACTAAAGGGCATTTCTTTAACCAAGTCTAGGGCGCCTAGAGCGTCACGCAATGAAGGACTCACCCTGGGTGCATATATGGCTAAGGCTGGACTTGACTATAAATAACATCCACATTCAGTTCTAGCAGAAATATATACAAAATAAAAAAACTTTTATATTTCCATTTTTGCAATTCTTTTTTCAATGGGTATTTAGTATATTTATTTTTTTGCGCCCCCCGCTGAATGGCGCCCAGGGCGCGTGCCCTAGCTGCCATACCCTCGCTACGCTACTGTACACGTCATGGCGCGCGATTTTCTTTAAAGTGTGTACGTTTGTCGTTCACGATTAAGAATGTTTGCCAAGGCCGGTCCTAAAAGGCTATGCGTTTTCCGTTAGTCCGGCAGGAAGTAGAAGTACCTAATTATGTTTGATATTTTTCCACTAGAAAGGTTAATTGTATCGACTTTACCTACAGGTAAAATATAAATTATTACAAAGAAGGAGAAATAATAATATATACAGCACGCATTAATAATAATCATTCAAAGTATTAGTAACAACAAGGAACAAACAAGGATTCCTTAAAAGATTTTTTTTTTTAAGAAATTCGTATGTAAGCAATAACCTTAACATTCAAGATTTATAATGAAGTAAACAAAAATGACTCTTTATTGCATTAACGATTCACCAATTATGAGTTTTCACTGTCACCGCCATGTTACCATAGACAAATGTCATGCGTTTAGTCGAATCACAGCTGGCCATTCCGAAATTGACGAATCACATTTATTTGTTAAGCGTAACTGAAAACATTTGACTGGCTGTGATTGGTGGACCGGTGCGCATGCGCATTTCGACTATTGGGCCGGTTTTTGATTGTAACTTTGTATGAAGCTCGTGTTCTATAAAAAGAATACCCCATCTAAGGAATATAATATCTTTAAATAAAACAATTTAAACGGATTATATCGCGTATATTAAGAGCCTCCCTCTCTTTAAATTGTTTTATTTAGTTGTGTGACAGTCGCGGAAACCGAAGAAAATATAATATAATATCTTCCTACTTCGTCCTAGTTCGTAGTGGGATTTTTTTATGTATGTTGCTTGATTACTCGGTGAACGGAAGATCATACTTCTACCAAACAAAACAAGAATAATCTAAATCGGTAGGTGTTTGAGAAAATCAACAAAAAGAAAAATATATTCCCATTTCGCTCGTTGAAGTCAGTTATTTGGTTTGGTTGTTTTGTGAACGAAGTGAAATGAAGATACTTATATTTAATGTTACTGTTGGTGTCAGTATTGAAATAAAGAATTTATCTATCTATTTTTTTATCCATACCTGTACGGAGGCGCAGGTGTCGTCCAGGATCGAGGCATCCCGTGCCTTCTTCACCAGCTCTCTGTACACGTGGTCCAGTGGGTGCTCCCATTGCGTTTTTTTCGTCTCGTCGTTGTAGTAGTAGTGGGTTTGAAGCTTCTCGTCAAAACTGCGTTAAAAATATAATAATAGTCGAAAAAGCTCCCCAAAAAGGAAGGAAAAGTGACCCAGACACCAAACGGGACATATAACAGCAGTAAAAAAAAACTATTGTATAGGAATAATTTAACTTTAAGTTTATATGATCCAAGGTAATATAGTGCAGTAAATGTGTTATGATGCAAATAAAAAAATATGATTCTTAATAGTGAAGTTCCAAATATTACCTGAATGACTAAAAATGCCAGCCACAGATTAACCAATAAATGAACACATTACAATAAGCACTTACTATGCCTTCCATGGTGCAGGCAGGGCTTGCATCAAGCCATCTCGAGCTAGTGGCAGAAGGTGGCTCTCACTCTCCGGGTCAATGCCCAGCTGATGGGCATATTCTGATACTTCTGCAATAATCAGACTACATTGAAAAATTCTATACTCATACCATATTCATCAAACTGAACTTATGCCTAACCTGTTAATACTGTTATGCTGTTGTGTTGTAACCTGTTATAGATTTAAATTGTACCAATAGGATAATGTTCTGAATTATTTCAGGCATTGACTATCAATATAGATAACTAAATAATACAATGAGTAATTATTCATTTACAGTGTCTTTCATAAGTAATGTCTTTTCTTGACTAGAAGTGAGACCAACAAGAAAGTATTATATCAGACAAAAGTGAGTACAAACTATCTGAGATATACAATAAGTACTGTATTTTATTAGAAACTGGTACTATTCCGATTTCCAATAAGATTTGGTTTCTAGCAAAGATTTAAACTAATGAAACATAAGAAACTTTATAATAAGGTGTGCCCTTAGCAGATAGTTCAAAATTTGCAATATTCTTTAATGCGACGTTTTATTAGGAATATTTAAACTGTTACGATTTCCATTTTTTTTATTAACTTACGAGAACAGAGAAAAACCGAAATATAACGAATAACTTTGAACATTAGATAGACTATTTAATTCAAATTAAATTTAGTAACAACCCTAAATAATTAATTAGGCTATTCATTCATTATATTTTCCGCTTAATTAGTTTCCCACAAAAGAGCGAAAACATTTAGTAAAATTAAAATTATTACGAACCCTCTGCAGACGGTTGGCTGTTCTCATCAAAAACTTCGCGGCACACGACCGCTGCTGGAGAAGCCATGGCTTACGGCATCATATTTTATTTAACTCTGAACGAAAACGGCTTCACGTAGCCAAAGAATTTCAAATTCGGTAAAAAAATCATTATCTTATTCGTGAAACACAGGGAGAGCAAACAAACCCGACCAAAATCTCGATGGAAACTTTGACACTGACTGATCAGCGCGTTTGAGTATGCGGTAAAAGCGACTGTCGTGATATCGGCAACAAAAGAGTTGGTAACAATTTGCGCAAGACTTGTCTATGGAATTTGTAATCTGACAAGTGATAATGTAACGTTCAGATATAACATAACAAATATGTGTTATTGTGTATATATTTTATTAAAGAAGCTCGCTTATTTTCAAGACGCTTTGTGTAATAATTGATTTCTTTATTTTTGATAAAGTAGGTTACAACGATTTTACATTCGTAGGATCTATCCTAAAAAAAAAAACTATTTCATTATTAATTAATATTTTTAATCTTCGAACGAATCTCAACAACCTCAAATTTGTTGTGAGACTGTGAAGCGGGTCAGTGTAGTTAATTTTAATTGTCGAAATATTTCAATAGAATTAATAAATCGAAATGGCTTCTGTGACAGAGGTTGCGTCTTTATACCAAAACCTTAAAACGGAATGGGCAAAGAAGCCGCGTAAGTTAGACAAGTGCGGAGAGCTGCTAAATAAAATCAAGGTACGTTCTGTTGTTAGCGATGACTTGTCAATTTCTTGGGCAATTTTTTAGAACTATTTTTATTTTAGGTATCTTTGACGCAGTTGACTTTCCTGCCCAGTAATAACACAGCAGCAAATCATAAGGAATTGATCTTGGCTCGAGATGTGTTGGAGATCGGGGCCCAATGGGCCGTTGCTGCTAAAGACGTCAAGGCTTTCGAGCGCTACATGTCTCAACTGAAATGCTACTACTTCGACTACAAGTTAGTATAATAATCGTACTGGGATAGATCCCTTAAAGTCCCCTCTGCCTATCTTGATAAATATTCTTTATAATAAATATAATTTGGGTCCTATAAAGTACAACATACTGACCAGTAATGTTAGTTGGTATTATTCCTAACATTCTTCTAAGCAAAAGTCCATTTTCTGTATCAAATGTAAGGAATGCATTCAGTTAACTAATTTGCATGAAGTATTGAAGGTTCTGTTATAATTTGGTTTGGTTTCATCCATTCTTAAAACAAATCCAAAAAACGCATCAACTATTATTACATTTTGTATGGGACCACCTCTGAAGAATGATCTACGAAACAGAAAAAAAAACATCAAAATCAATTAATTGTTCGTGGAATGATTGCATAACATACATACAAATAAGAGGCAATTTAATAAACATGAAACACACAAATGTTATCGTGTGTTTACCAACATTTAGACTTAACTCCACAAGTGTCATGTATAATTCTAGAATAGAGACATTTAACTATCTATTGTATTGTGACAATTTAGTACATGAGTATACATATCTGCTTGACTGTAATCGTAATCTAGTGTATGACTATAACATGTTTAAATATGGGACAGGCAAGATTAATAACCGTGGCTTAGAAATGATATTTTTCGACATATCTCATCTAATGATGATAATAGAGGCAGAGAATACTTTAATTAACTCTATGTCAGTTTGTCTTGAAGTATCTGAAAAACCTTCGGTTTTTTTTCGTGCAGAACATCCCCGTTGTAAATACTTTACCCACATGTAATAAAGATAGCTACGCACTAAGACATAGTGACACTGACACATATAGAGACTTTATTAACTATAAGTCTATTTTTATCTTGCATCAAAATATAAACGGCCTAGTATCCAAATCTGACATTCTCAGTGTCCATCTGCAGGAACTCTCAAAATGTAATAAACCAATAGATATAATCTGTATAACGGAGCATAACATGAAACTGGACGATGACTCTCACTTAGCATTAGTAAACTACAAGCTAGCAACACATTTTTCTAGGAGCACTAGAAGCGGGGGTTCTTGTATATTAGTCCGAAATACACATAAATATAATGCATTACCTGAAATTGCGGCATGTTCTATACAGAATTTTGTTGAATGCTGTGCGATTGAATTGACAGAACATAAAATTATTATTATTACTATTTATAGAGTTCCCAGAAATGAAAATAATAGCCTAATAGTGTTTTACAATAAGTTAAATAACATATTAAATAAAGTATGCCGTACGAACAAAAAAGTCGTCATATGTGGCGACTTCAATATTGACCTTCTTAAAAGGACACCAGCGTCGCTACAATTTAAGGAAATATTGAATAGCTTCAATTTGAGACAAGGCGTGTCAGAGCCAACTAGATTGAGTAGCAAAACCTGCATAGATAACATAATGCACAATGTGAGAGGAGGCAAAGTAGGAGTAATCGAACTTGCGCTCTCTGACCACGCGGCACAAATTCTAAATTGCCCCGTCAAGCGAACCAGTCTGCTGAGTCACTGGTACATAGTAAGAAGAGACTATAGCCGGGAAAACATCGATAAATTCATTGACTGCTTACTAAATCTCAATTTTAACGAAGTTTACTCATCCAGTGATCCTAATGTAGCTTATAATGAATTCTCTGACCTATTTGAATTATTTTATAACCTATGTTTTCCTTACCGTAAAATAAAAATTTCCACTACCAAAAAACCCACGTGGATATCAAAAGGTATCAGGAATTGCTGTAAGCGCAAGAGGTTTCTTCTCTGGAAATGTCGTACCTGTCCTAAGGAAGGCGACATTGAATATTTTAAAAAATATTCAACGCGCCTTAAAAAAATTATAAATTTGACACAGAAGTCTCAAAATGACTATGCCATTAAGAATGCAGTCAACAAATCTAGAGTCACCTGGAAAATAATCAACAAATCTAAATTTAATGAGCCCCGGCACTGTATTACACAGGTTAAGGCAAACAATAGTATTGTAAGGGATCCAAAATATATTGCCCAACAATTTAACGACTTCTTTATTGATCAAGTGCAACCAATTAATATTGAGAATGACAATTCCTCTGAAATATCTAATCTGACATTTAATACTCTAAACTCTATGTTTATGCACCCTACAATTCCTGATGACGTTAGTAAAATTATACTTAGTCTTAAAAACTCTAACAGCACTGGTTATGACGGGGTGAGTACGTTCATTATCAAAAAAGTAGTGCATATAATTAGTCCTATACTTAGTCATATTATTAACTTGTGTATTACGGCGGGCAAATTCCCTAACAAATTAAAAATATCCGTTGTAAAACCACTTTACAAAAAAGGCTCTAAGGATGACATGGGTAATTACCGTCCGATAGCGCTTATTCCAATCTTTTCTAAAATCATAGAAAAGCATATTTACAGTAGCGTGGCAAGTTACTTTGAACAAAACAAATTATTTGCTGTAGAACAGAAAGGATTCCGCAAAGGCATGTCCATCAATATGGCTATTTATGAGTTAATCCAAAAGGTACTAGTTAACGTAGACAAAAGGATTCCAGTTGCCGCATTATATATGGACATGTCAAAAGCGTTCGACTATGTTGACCATCGAATACTTTTAGATAAACTCTATCGCTATGGAATACGTGGTAATGTCTATTCTCTAATTAAGTCATACCTCAGTGGCAGGACTCAAATTACTGAAGTCAGCAAACTATGCGTAAAGTCAAAAACCGAAATCTCCTTTTCTTCCGACTCAAGGGATATCTTTTATGGAGTGCCACAGGGGAGCGTTTTAGGTCCCCTGCTGTTTCTCATTTATATAAATGACATGCCGAAAATTATAGACCATCCTATGATTCTCTTCGCTGACGATAGTACCGTTATAATATCTGGAGAAAACGTAGCTTCGTATGAGACTGAAATCAATAGGACATTAAGTATAATTATAGAATGGCTGACTAGGAATAACTTGAAAATTAATTTTGATAAAACAAAGCTAATGACATTTAGGCAGAGAACTGACCCGCCATCTTTAAGAGTAGCTTTTAATGGACATAAAATAGATGAAACTGACATTACTAAATTTTTAGGATTAAATGTAGACAATAAGCTTACTTGGAAACATCAAATTGACTCTATGTGTACGAAATTAAATCAATTCTCATACGCACTATATAATTTAAGGAAAAGAGTCAGTTCGTCAGCTGTGCTTACCGCATACCATGCATTTGTAACCTCAACGTTAAGGTACGGTATAATTTTCTGGGGCAATTCAACTGACCGTGAAATTATATTTCGAGCCCAAAAAAGATGCGTAGGTCAGTATGCGGTGCTGCTCCTTCAGAATCATGTAGGCCATACTTTAAACATTTAAATATATTGACACTTCCTAGCCTTTACATTTATGAAATGTCGGTCTTTGTTAAACAGAACCCTCATTTATATCATAGCTTCAACACCACACGTCTTCGTCATAGGATATTACATCATGTAGTACCTAATACAGCATTGTATCAAAAAAATGTACTTGGAATGGCTCCAAAAATATATAATAAATTACCACTACAAATTAAATCTGTACAAGAGCTCAGTATGTTCAAAACCCTCCTAAAAAAATTACTAGTCGATAAGTGCTACTACACTGTCAACGAGTTTTTGGAAGACATAATTTAAGTACTTAGTATAAATAAGGTGACATGCATGCCCTTACAATTTGTATGCCGAAAGGCGCCGCATAGTGAATCTATAGCATAATGTAACAACCTGTATACCTATGTTGGACAAATAAAGATTTTATGATTTATGATTATGATTTAAGACAAAAAAAAAACATAGTCAAATTGCCTCCTTTTTTTTAAATAGGTTGAAAATTGGTTTTAATACTGATATTGTTTCAATTAAAACTGTCATTCAAATGAGATTAATTGTTAATAATTATGGATCTAATATGGTTCTCCCAAATATTACTGCTAATTCTATAGATTCAAATTTTTATTATCTTGATTTTTTATGGCAAAGGTGCACATGCTTTCCAAGTTAGCCAACTCTTTTCTTAACTCTTCACAAATGCAATGCAAACAACTAATCCAATGTAAAATTTATTCCAGAGAACACCTCCCAGAATCTGCCTTCATGTACCAGCTCCTCGGCCTGAATTTGCTGTTCCTCCTCGCCCAGAACCGAGTGGCAGAGTTCCACACAGAGCTTGAGCGCCTGCCCGTAGACGTCATCAGAGCTGACCCGTATGTGAAACACCCGCTCGCATTGGAGCAGTACTTGATGGAGGGAAGCTATAATAAGATCTTTTTAGCCAAGGTATGTTTTTTTTATCATAGTTTAATTTTAACATCTACACAAGAAATACGAACGAGCGACTGAGAGGACACTCTTTGAAATTGGTATAAACGGCCAGTACTAGCAACCCTAGGCGTCACTTTCTAGCCAATCGCGTGGTCAAAGTGTGGAACAGTTTACCCGAATCCGTGATTAGTGCACCCTCAGTGAACTCTTTCAAAAATAGACTAGAGAAACATTTACAAACACAGAACACAAGTGAATAGTGATATGCACGCATCAGCTATAAGCTGCCTGTGCATTAAATAAATAAATAAATAAATTCACTACTTACTCCGGACAAGCAGTGGCAATTTCGAACAGGAAGGTAGTGAAGTCACCAATTCTTTATGACGATTAACAATTAAATAAATAATTAGACTTCATATCGCTTGCAAATTACCCAAGTTTTTGTAATGAAAATAAATATATTCTTTAAAGTTCTGTATAACAAATATTTATTTACATATACATTGTGCAGATTCTTGATTAAGACGGAACACCTACCAAATGAATGTAGATTGTAGTCTACTAGAAATAAATATATCATTTTATCAATTTGTGAGAATTGCTAAATTATTCAGGTAACAAAATACAACATTTAAAGTACCTTTGTGGCCTACTTACAGAATAATGTTCATAATTTCACTTCATACTTCTAACTTTTTTAATTAAAATTATTAAATACTATGTTACTGTATATTTTCGTATACAATGTGCACCTTAAGGCCGTTCCCTGAGCCAGAACCCCGAGCCCCTCCTCAGGCCACCCGTCCCTGTCACATCACAGTCACATTTCAAAAGAGTGACGGAGACAGAGCTTGCGGGTCGTAAGGCGATATCTTTTTTCGTAAGAATTTGTCGAAAATTATTTATTTTAAAAATATTGGCTTCAATTATTGAAATTCGGAAGCTGTAAAATTACTATTTTAGTTATGATTGATTTTTCTCCTTTTTTTGTTTCATAGTGTCACGTAGAAAAAAATCAAGTAAAGTTGGAGTAAAAATTCGAATTGGAGGTTACTTTGGGAATTAATTGTATCGAGCGAAGTGTTATGAATCGTGTATCGAATGCTGTGTTATTAAAGATAATATAATCAAGAATGATATATATTTTTCCCTCGTTTACTAATATCAACGTTTCGTAGAAAAATAGGATAATTTTTGGGGTATTTTTGCAAATCTGGCTCAGGGAACGGCCTTAACTATGCAGATAACTAATATCTGTAATGGAAAGTAAAACCCAAGCACTTTTTCAATTATAATAATCATCCCCCACAGGGCAACGTCCCAGCAGAGAGCTACACATTCTTCATGGACACCCTGCTGGACACGGTGCGTGGAGAGATTGCGGCCTGCATTGAGAAGGCCTATCTCAGTATTACGTGCACTGAAGCTGCCAGGAGACTGAACCTGTCCTCGCAACAAGCTGTGCTTGAATATGGGAAGAAGGTATATACAGAATTTGTTGTGGGATACACCAGAAAACTGATAGGTTAAAATAATAAATCAGTAATCAACAGAAGCTGTATTAAGAAATACTTTAGTATAGCTCCTTTTACATGTAGTTGTGACGTGTGCTTAAAATTTATGACACACAACACAAGTGCCTATTTGAACAGTCTACTTCTACAAGCCTACAAGCAAGAAGTGCCTTAATAAATTTTCTTACCTATAGACGTATTAAGTAGATTTTAACTACAAAATTATGCATGAATTTGTGTACGTGGAAACAAGCGCGGCCTTGCGCATAGGCATTAATTTAGGTAATTGAATTGAAAAAATAAAAACATTCAAATAGAAATGTGATGATGATGATCTAGTGTTTTTTTTTTAAGGCAAACCGTATGACGACCCTAAAAAATCTATTTTCTGAAAAGAATGGTCATTTACAGTTTTTTCGGAAAAACGCTTAGATAGTTACAATTACAAGTGAATTCCAATTATTAATTATCACTACCTTAAGGTTGTCTGGAAGAGATCGCTCTTTAGCGATAAGACCGCCTGTTGTGTAGACAACAGGCGGTTACTAAAATTATTGTTCTGTATTGATTTTGTAAACTTTTTTTTGGTGTGCAATAAAGCATTTTATTTGTATTTGTAATTATTTTTACTGAACTTCACAGCGCGGATGGGTTCTTGGCCCTGACAACTGCTACCACTTCAATGCTGCCGAGGAGACGTGCGCTGCCGCCGCCGGAATCCTGCCCTCTTCCGAACTGGCCGAGCAGACTATAGAGTATGCTAGGCATCTTGAAATGATTGTATAAACTTTACTACTCTTTTAAATTTACGTTTATAATTACCATAGATAATAAAGTGTTTTTCTAATGTAATTTGTATTATCGTACCAGTATCACCCAATAATAAGATTACAATATAACAAACGTTTGGTGGTATTTTCTTTGGATACGATATAATGAGAAAGTTAATGAAAAACAAGACCATGTATGTAGTTGTTTTATTCCTACATATAAATATCATACAATCCTTAAAAATCTAGGACGCTTGTGGCACCTGTCTGGTTTTTTTTTTCGGCGGTGACAAAACCGTCAAATCATCAAGTTTGAGGAGTGAAATATAATACTCAAGTGCGCTGCGAAGATCCCAGTTTTTCAGTTCTAAGCATCTGAAATTAGAGTAAAAATATAGTTACTACAACATACAAAATGCACATTTTCGTAAAAAAAGCAAGTAAATAAGTTTCTGTCAAAAAAAACATTTTAGTGACAAGCTTTTATAGCCGACTGTACTTTTCTTTGGATATCCATCAAATGCTCACTGAGACGATTCTAAAGAGCCCAAACTCGATGGGATTGCTTTTACTATTATAGATTTCCTATGGCCAACTTCCGGCTGCATCATCAGATCAGCCCCATGGTACCATATTATTGTATTGTCATCAAAGTCAAGTAAGTATGCAAAATTTCAACTCAATCGGTTGACGATATCTGCTTCAAAATTGAGTTGCAAGATTCCACCCGAACAAACATACATACATACATGGCAAGTTAAATAAAAGCTTTTAAAATTAGCTTTCAACTATACCTTGCTCCGCGTTTTTTGTCAATATCAGCCAGTTTAACAAATATATCGACAAGTTGAGCCTTCAGGTCTTCATCTGGAGGTGACTCTAGTTTAACGCTTAGTTGCTTAGGCCGTACCTAAAACAAAACAAAAAAATAATGCTTAAATTATTATATTATATTTTAATTTATTTATGTATAAATAGTTTTAAATATAAACTTGAGGTTCATAGATACGACATTTATAATTGAGACTCGAACAGCTTCGGCACGAACCATAGACAATATTGAGAATAAAAAAAAAGAATTCTGACAATTTCCATCGATTCGGCGACGCACGCACGCACGCCGCTGTCAAACATTGCGAAGGAAACAAAATAGTAAAGCATTTTGCATAATCCCAATTGAATTAAAATGAAGAAACATCAAGGAGGGCAGATGTTTAACGACCCGGTTATGGTATCGCGGGTGAAGAACTATCTCGCCGAGAATGTGGACAAGACATTCGTCGATGTCCGCCAAATGGCGCACACTCTCAAAGAACGATACCGTGAATACGCCAACAGAAGCGACAGCGCTTTCCGTAAAAGCGTTGGCGCCGCGTACAAGATGGTATTACAGAGCTACGGCCTCGACGATGCATTTACTTCGGAAGGATCGGAGGAGGAATCGGATCTCGAGTTGCTAGACGAAAACAACAGTGCGCTAAACAACCGCCTGCTTCAAATGTACAAAATGCAGGAAAAGAAGCGACCGGCGGTAGCTAGACGCGGCAATGATAAATCCGGTGAACCTATTGACATCTTGAGCAGTGACGATGACGGCTCCGCGGCGCCCAAGTTGCCAAAAATCAGTGACCAAATCACAATAACACCCCACATACCCATCCGCAAAGCGAACAGCACAGCGGTCGACGACACTAACCGATCGCAGCAAAACCAGAACAGTTCTAAAAAACGTAAACCAGAGGTCAATAAACCCACTGTGCAAAAGAAAAAGTCGGAAATTGGTACATTGAAGAATGTTAAGGTCAGTTTCGAGGACATTGGCGGTATATCTGAAGTTATTACCCAGATTTGTGATCTTGTTCTGCATATGAAACACCCTGAAGTGTATCAAGAGTTGGGTATAAAGTCTCCAAGAGGTGCCTTGCTCCATGGTCCCCCGGGGACAGGCAAGACTTTATTAGCACATGCTATTGCTGGGAAATTACAATTACCACTAGTAGCTGTGTCGGGAACAGAATTGGTTGGTGGAATGTCTGGAGAATCGGAAGAAAGGATCCGTGATCTTTTCGAAAGAGCTGTTTCTTGTGCACCAAGTTTATTATTTATTGATGAAATTGATGCTATCTGCGGCAACAGAATACATGCACAGAAAGATATGGAAAAGAGAATGGTTGCCCAATTACTTGCAAGTTTAGATAATATGGATGAAATCAATGCATCAATCTTAGTTCTTGCTGCTACAAACAATCCCGACACGTTAGATCCTGCTTTAAGAAGAGCTGGGCGTCTCGAACAAGAAATAACTTTAGGCATACCCACTTTAAAAGCTAGAAAAGAAATCCTTTATATATTGTGTAAGAACATGACTCTCGGTGATGATATTGATATGAATCATTTAGCTCAAATCACACCTGGTTTTGTTGGCGCTGATTTGCAGGCCCTTGTAAATAAAGCAAGCACTTATGCTGTTAAGAGAATTTTCATGGAAATCCGTGCAGCAGAAGATGAAGAAATTGCTAAAGATGAGGAGAAAAACAAAGCAAGAGATGAAGTGGCTGTTATTCCTAATGGAGATAATGAGGTTGATGCACCAGTTGTAACGGAAAAACCAGAGGGATCGGAATCCACAGAATCTGAGCCAAAACCGGAGAGTACTGACGCGGAAAAACAGGAAGTAAATGGTGATGTTATTGCTGTTGAACCAACCCCGCCAACGCAAGAAACCATCAAAGTGAAACAACCTCTTGATCCTATGGCAGAAGTATTAAGTCTTCTGGAAGATGCCATGCCTTACTCTAGGGAAGAGTTGGACGGAGTTTGCATACGGCAAGAAGATTTCTTAAAGGCACTCAAAACTACCAAGCCTTGTGCTGTAAGGGAGGGTATTGTAACTGTCCCTGATGTCACTTGGGACGATGTTGGATCATTGAGTCAAGTACGTAAAGACCTGCAGTTGGCTGTTTTGGCACCAGTAAAGTATCCTGAACAACTTAAGAAGCTAGGATTAGCTACCCCAAGTGGAGTCTTGCTCTGTGGCCCTCCTGGTTGTGGTAAAACCCTGCTAGCTAAGGCTGTAGCTAACGAAGCTGGTGTGAACTTCATTTCAGTGAAAGGCCCAGAGCTTCTAAACATGTATGTTGGCGAGAGCGAGAGAGCAGTACGTACGTGTTTCAGACGCGCTCGGAATTCTGCACCCTGCGTTATATTCTTTGACGAATTTGACGCCCTGTGTCCAAGAAGAAGTTCTCATGACAACAACGGCGCGGCGCGAGTAGTCAACCAACTGCTCACCGAAATGGACGGGATAGAGAGCCGTGAAGGCGTCTTTGTTCTAGCTGCTTCAAACAGACCAGATATAATCGACCCGGCAGTGTTGCGACCTGGTCGTTTGGACCGTATCATGTACGTCGGAATGCCAGCGAGAGAAGACAGAGCAGACATCTTACAAAAACTTACGAAAGGTGGCACTGAGCCTCAATTAGGCCCTGATGTTGATTTGACAGTGATTGCCGGCTTAACAGAGGGCTACACTGGAGCTGATTTAGCTGGCTTGGTCAAAGCGGCCGCAACCAACGCTCTTACAACTCACATTTCTAATGGCACTCTGGATGGCGAGATATATATCACATTCGAAGACTTCAGGATGGCTTTGAGCAAGTGCAAACCATCTGTCTCGTCCAAGGAACAGTTACACTATGAGAAGCTGAGATTAAAGTATGCATCGGGGCCGGATGACAAAGATATGGAAATGGAAACAGAGGGGACAAATGAAGAGTCCATGGATACCGTTTGAGAATCATTCAGGCGTTGCATAATACAGACTTAGTAGACAGTGACTCAACCAAGCCCTCCCTTTATTTAAACAGTGCCAAGTTGGTATTAAATCATTGTAATTATTTTATTAGTCCTGATCCTGATAAAATCGGTCTTCAGTTCCTTTTCAGCCTAAGTTTTCTTTAATAGATTTAAGGTATACCTAAGATCCGACTTTATGCGAGTTTTCTTAAAAATTTGTTGTATGCGTCTATTTTACCCACAACCATATTTTTCGTGAGTGCTTTGCTTTATCAACATAGGTAAGTATAAATAATAACATTACTTAAAGCTTAGTTATATATCCAGAACAAATTTGTCAAGGGAGTTTTTGCCCCACCATATAAATACAGAGTGATATAGAATAGGTAAGCTCTTAAAGCTATTTCAGAAATCGGCACATTTATCTTTTTGTCAAGTAAATAAAAGGAATATTTTGTCTTAGCCACTTGTTTCTTTGTTCACATCCAATACACATCCCATATATTAATAATAAGTGTTTTCCTGTTTACTAAGGTATTAACTTAACAGTATGCAAGAAAACCTCTGTTTTGATATGTCAATAAACTACAAATTATTGTTACAGGCATAAGAAAATTTTTCAATTTTAGTTCAGATTTGCCATTTAATTAAGAAATTTTTAAATTTAATTTTAAGATATTCAAAAATGCCTTTTTATACTCGCAGACTTTAATCTGTCAATTATAATTTCACAGACAAAATCACAATAACGCACTTTTTAATCCTGTAACAAAATTCTATACTCTATGGTACCCCCTACTGAACTTTAATATTCATAAGGCATCTCTCTACACAACTCTAATAATTTCAAAAAGAGAACAAGCTTATTTGATGCTCACTGATTGGTTGAAATTACTTGTCAAAAAAAAACACCAATCACGAGGCACCCGCCATGGCCATCGCGATCATGTTTTTTTTTTAATAGGTCAGTTTTAGTTGAACGAAAAAGGTTACATCAAAAAGAAAAAAACATATCGGAGAATGACGATTAAAGTAAAAAATGTTTTTCGGAGTTTTGCTCGTATAAAAAGTATTGTATGCAATAGTTACACCATTAGGTCTTAAAGTCGAGTACCTTACATAGGTTAAACGCAGTACTCGACTTTAAGAACCTCCATTGTGCAACGATTGCATAAAATACTATTTCCAAACTAGTATTTTAACAGGTTCACAGCAATGTGCAGCCTTTCAGCACCACCAGTAGTTATGACATTAAACGCTCACTGGCCATGAGGCACAGGTCGTTCTCGAGATATTTAGGAATGTCTCACTAAGTGATTTACTTAGTGAGACATTTCTAAATATTATATGATACTTGAAAGGGAGGGAGGCCTTTGCCCTGCAGTGGGACAGTACAGGCTAAAAATAATAATAATATGATACTTCGGCAAAATGAAACATTCGACGAAAAGGCAGAGAACCCGCTAATTGACACATTTCTAGAATACTTCTTTGTTTTTAGGTTTCCGTACCCAAAGGGTAAAAACGGGACATAGTGTCGACGTACGTACGTACTGAGACTTCGCTGTCCGTCCGTCCGTCCGTCTGCCACCAGGCTGTATCTCAAGAACGGTGATAGCTAGACAATTGAAATTTTCACAGATGATGTATTTCTATTGCCGCTATAACAACAAATACTAAAAATAAAATAAAATAAATATTTAGGGGGGAGGGTATGGGAATACAACAAACTTGTTATAGATTATGGTACGGAACCCTTCATGCGGGAGTTGGACTCGCACTTGCCCAATTTTTTTATGTTCAGTCTTATAATTTTTTTAACCTGTGCGTTGTCAAAGTATTAGATACACACACACACACGTTATTTATTACTTATTTTTAAGCGCTAAATGGGGGAACTATGGACACAGAATAACTCAAACAAAAAAAATATAACAGAACTAGGTATTAGTAAATTGTCTATTGGTCTCGGTATCATCTTACCATCCCGTTTCGTTTACCTATTAATGCATACCATAAAAGTATTACATCTGAACTCACAAATGCTGTTATCTGGGGTACCTAAATATGGTTATCAAAGAAATACAGGTCACCATCAACGGACCAACATATCCTGGCCTGTGGCAGGTCACCATCAACGGACCAACATATCCTGGCCTGTGGCGTTAAAGCACCGGAAGATCATAGAATATATCCTTTATTCATGGCTTAAAGTAACATGTGTAACACGTGTGTTTAAAAATACACACGTTATTAAAATATATAACATATACCAATATATTTTAAATTGCTAGAAAATTTCCGAAACTTCTTCCGCGCATAACTTCTTTACCGTAATCGGGTAAAAAGTTGATATCCTATAGGTAACCATATTTGGATGTTCTGTTCCGGCGTGATGAGCGTCAAAGAAATGTTTACCAACAGATGAGCGCCATCATACGGCTAGCACCGCACACCCACTACATCGTGTTGTTAACCCTTTGAACGCCAAGAGCCACTATAGTGGTCGTGTGCTGTCGTGCCTACCACGCTACCACTAAAGAGGTAATGGCGGACGCTGTCAAATCAATTTTCCTGCTGACAGATAAGGTATATTTTCGCTCTTTCTTTTCAACTATTGGCGTATATGTATGCCACATTTTGACATGGCAGGAAAAGCGTTCTAAAGGTTAAGATTTTCCCTGAAATAGTGACCCCTCTCCATATTGATTACCTACAACTAATTTTCAATATAATACAATATTAGAATTTTATCATAATATAGATGAAATCCATGCAAATTACAAAAAGATTCACGTTAGCAACTGCCCAGTCATAGGTTACCTTGAGAACGTGATTTCATCGTTTCAGTGTGACGTTGACAATGCGCTGTAAAGGATGATTATTTCAGCGCTTTAACCGTCTTATTAAGGTGCTACCACACCTCCGCCACATTGGCGTGCGGTTTTACTGCAAGCTCGCACAACTGCTTAAGACTACGTGACACAAACATCACGCGTCTATTGTTGTCACAGACAACCCCCACTAGACGGAGCATGTAAGGCGACCCGCGCGCACCAACGATATGGTACGGCAGAACATTAAAGTATCAACACGGCGGCCACCGTTTAGTTGCGTCCTTGTTTATGATCCTTGCGTACGTCAACGAAAAAAGAAATTAAATAAATAACATGGTAAATTGTAGTGTTAAGTGGTGTAGAGAGACCTCATAAACATGGACGCAACTAAACGGTGGCCGCCGTGTTGGTACTTTAATGTTCTGCCGTACCATATCGTTGGTGCGCGCGGGTCGCCTTACATGCTCCGTCTAGTGGGGGTTGTCTGGATTGTTGTTCACGGTCAGCCACGTTCACGACCAACGGCGCGCCGAAAGCTTGAGCGGGAGATCCGAACGCAGCGGCCATACGAGTGAGCGAGACACACGCCCCGCTGCCGCTGTCACCTAGGTAAAGACCTGAAAGTTCCACTCACCGTTGTAACATTGAAGGCGTGCCGCATAACCTCTTCACAAGGCACGTCCCAGTACAACATCTCGTTATGGATCTTGTATTCGACGCCGTTTCTCGTATGCAGTACTATGTTCCTAGTGAACGTTAGGATATGTTCGTCTTCGGCCAACGAGTCTGCTGTTAGTTTCAGAACGCCCCCGAGCCGGAGTATCGTTGTGGAGTCCTGTCGGAAAGAATAAAAACCTTGAAAGTCTTCTACAATATCTTTTTGGCCTTGCGGTTAGTTGGTTGCGAATGCGTCACGTCATGGCATTAAGTCCACAGTTGTATATTTAGCAATAAAGATTAAAAAAATAAATTAAGTCTTCATATAGGGTCTAGGTAATGGTAACTACCATTACAATACATCAGCCGTAACGTTTGCCACCAAAGATCAAACACAATGCAAACCGGTATTTGAACCGGTTTCTTTTCGGAAAACGCCGAGTAAATTAACAGAGTTCCGTACTACTACCACATAATTTGCATATGTGGGTGAGTTTAGTAAAACGTCCCACTTTGTCGATTCTAGTTACGGAGTTACGGATTGAAATATGGCAAAACCTACTGAAAATCGGCTTTCAATAAAAACTGATGGAACATACTGTAATAAACCTATGATATTGATGTCGCCGCATAAATGTCCAATTTAAACAAATTTTTAGGGCCTCAAAGTTTAGTGCCTAGCGTCCCGCTTTGTCGAATACCTAATCGTCGATATCATATTTGTGACTGTTTTAGGGAAAACTTCCTCCTTTGTCGATATGGAGTTATGAGTAGTTTGTAATATAACAAAACATAAGCTATCTTTGGTGAAAGAATTATGTCTCTAGGTGGTAGTTTTTTTTTTAATCTTTAAATTTGCAAAAGTGAAAAAGCGACAACTGAGAAAACGTTGGTTAAAGTTTGGGACGGCAAAAACACACTTGTACTTTGAAGTTATGGAGTGTATGGTATCAAATTATTTGCCATCAAATGTTTGGTATCAAATTATCAGAAGCCCTAATATAGACCCATCAACAGACTACTCACGTCGTGATGCATCACGTCAACAGTGATGGTGTATCTGTCGTGTTCGATGGCAGCCACTTGTTGATGGTCGCGGCTCCCTTCGTTCTAGGAGTCAATATAGACCCATCAACAGACTACTCACGTCGTGATGCATCACATCGACGGTGATGGTGTATCTGTCGTGTTCGATGGCAGGCCACTTGTTGATGAGCGAGCTGATGGTCGCGGCTCCCTTCGTTCTAGGAGTCAATATAGACCCATCAACAGACTACTCACGTCGTGATGCATCACGTCGACGGTGATGGTGTATCTGTCGTGTTCGATGGCAGGCCACTTGTTGATGAGCGAGCTGATGGTCGCGGCTCCCTTCGTTCTAGGAGTCAATATAGACCCATCAACAGACTACTCACGTCGTGATGCATCACGTCGACGGTGATGGTGTATCTGTCGTGTTCGATGGCAGGCCACTTGTTGATGAGCGAGCTGATGGTCGCGGCTCCCTTCGTTCTAGGAGTCAATATAGACCCGTCAACAGACTACTCACGTCGTGATGCATCACGTCGACGGTGATGGTGTATCTGTCGTGTTCGATGGCAGGCCCCTTGTTGATGAGCGAGCTGATGGTCGCGGCTCCCTTCGTTCTAGGAGTCAATATAGACCCATCAACAGACTACTCACGTCGTGATGCATCACGTCGACCGTGATGGTGTATCTGTCGTGTTCGATGGCAGGCCACTTGTTGATGAGCGAGCTGATGGTCGCGGCTCCCTTCGTTCTAGGAGTCAATATAGACCCATCAACAGACTACTCACGTCGTGATGCATCACGTCGACGGTGATGGTGTATCTGTCGTGTTCGATGGCAGGCCACTTGTTGATGAGCGAGCTGATGGTCGCGGCTCCCTTCGTTCTATGAGTCAATATAGACCCATCAACAGACTACTCACGTCGTGATGCATCACGTCGACGGTGATGGTGTATCTGTCGTGTTCGATGGCAGGCCACTTGTTGATGAGCGAGCTGATGGTCGCGGCTCCCTTCGTTCTAGTAGTCAATATAGACCCATCAACAGACTACTCACGTCGTGATGCATCACGTCGACCGTGATGGTGTATCTGTCGTGTTCGATGGCAGGCCACTTGTTGATGAGCGAGCTGATGGTCGCGGCTCCCTTCACGGACTCCATGTCGTCCTCTTCCAGGCTGCGGGAGCGGAGGAACAGGTTGCGGAAGTACCGGTACGATGTGCCGTAACCTGGGAAGAATTGTCAGATAGTCATAATTTGTCTATAAGGAAAATGTATCACTACATATTCTAAAACAAAGTCGCGTCTTTCTGTTTGTCTTAGATCTTTAAAACTACGCAACGGATTTTGATGAGATTTTTTTATAGATAGTGATTCAAGAGTAAGGTTTATATGTATAATACATTCATAATATAGCATTGCACCCGTGCGAAGCCGGGGCGGGTCGCTAGTACATGAATAGAAAGTATAATAATTTAGGAATATTTAATTTTTTATTTATTTATTAGGTTTGCCAAAAGGTACAATACTATATAACATACATAAAAACAAATGCAGGTACGAAACATATCAGAGTATTTACCCAATTACAGGCAAACACAACATGCGTTATGAACAAAAATTCGCTTACGTTAATAACTGACTTTATGTTCAATAGGTAACATAGAAAAAAAAATACTAAATTCAATGAAAATTTACAATGTTACAATATTTAAAAAGCTATTGCACTATACTTAAAAGACTAAAGTATTATATTTAAGTATACACAATTGACAACATTTCATATTTTTAAGACTATCATTTTATTACTTTTCTGAATTCTGCTTAAAGAGATGAAGTAATCTCTGTTTTTATTTATTTTCTGAGATGATTATTTACTTTATTATTAATTTATAAAAACATACTCATTTTAAAATGTGGCAACACAGAAACCAGAACTTAATGGAACGGTTACTTTAGTCGGTTTTCTTATTAAAAAAAAACTTAATCAAACTCGGTATGCATCTGTCACCTGTCAACGTCAAATAAAAAAAATATATAATTTTTCGCTCTTTGGTTTAGACAACAACCCTATTCAGCCCGTATTGTCTTAGATTGTAGTTATTTGATGTATTTTCTTATATTTCTTTAAATACAGAAGAATAAATTCAAAGATTTTTTTTAAGGTACACGACTTAAAGCCCTGTCGATCTCTATATTAATTTCCACCTGTTATAAATATGAAATGTTGTCAATTCTAGGAATAATATTGTCATCAAAGTTATGTAATATACTAAATTCTATTTCGACATGTTTATTCCTAAGTATTATAATATTGTAATTTTTCCATATCGTAATTTTTATAGAGCGTTTTGTTTCTTGACATTTGTTTACCTCGTAATTTCTCCTTATAGACATTTCACATGAGTATCGTAAAGGAAAATTGTTATACGACATATCTCTCAAAACAAAAACATATTTATGATTGGCTCTGTAAGCTAGACCTCGTCTTTCGAAATGGTCGAAATTATGTATTTTTTAAAGTTTTCAACACCCGTATTTTCGTCATTTTGTAAAATTTCGAAAAACTGAACCGAGTAAAATATTCTATATAATTATCGAACCAATGCATAATTTTTCATGTGCCTTAAGCTCGCAAGCAAGGAGTTCCACAAACAGGCAGCTTTAAAAGTAAACGAATTATTATAAAATTTTGAGACAGAAGAAGGTACGGCAAGGAGCAAATTTTGGGCAAATCGAGCAGAAGTAAGATAAGTCAAACGCTCCTTGAGATAGCGGGGAGTTGCAGGATCAAAAAATATGCCATAACGAGAGAGAGATATATATGATGTCGGAACAACGGGGCCACGCCGTTTCGCCGTCTAAATAAACATAGTTCGGTTCATGACGCATTGGTGTAAACTGTAATGTTATGTAACCTGTCTTTCAATAAATAAATAAATATATGAGGGTTACGACGAAAACGGATTACATACGTAGTTTGTATCTAAAAGTAATAGTCAGTACAGCATCCTTGTCATACAGGTCTTCGATGGCGGCTCGGTCATCGTAAGACGCTTCGAGTAAAGGAAAGAACACTTCCAGAAACTTCTCCACGACGGGCACCGCCGCTTCCGGACAATAGTTGCGTTTCGGCGGCGGAAAGTCACCTTTTAGCGTGATCCGGACACCGTCCTGTGAAAGTATACCTTTTGTTAACTTACCACTATGTATAAACCTTTTTATTCTCATTATTTTCTTTTCTATTTTATTTTCTTTTATTAAGAAACAAACAGTGAAACACAACCAATTGTAAAGGAATACAAGAACAAAAAAAATACCTATGTGACCGATACACAAACTAGTAATAGGATTTGATACATTGCAAACAGAAAAAGCATAAAGTAAAGTGGATTTGATTTACTATTTGGTGTTACAAACGTCAGAGACAAATTAAACTAGTAATGGGCAGATACCTAACTGTTATCTTGACATAGAATTATTAAGTATAAAATGTATTTAAATACATTTTTTAATGAAGTACACGTACAGTTAAATATATCCATGTCAATGAGTTTTGTTAACGTACCAATTCCTTTATCCCGCTGAACATCATCTTAACGACTTTGATATAATGTGCGCTGTCAATGTAGTCGTGGCAGAGGGGATTGCCCTCTAGCTTGAGCGAGCGGAGAGGCAAGTCTCTCAGACGGAGTAGAATTGTTAACTTGTTTAGATAGTTGTATTATAGAGAGACCACTAAGAGAGACATACGTACCAATTCCTTTATCCCGCTGAACATCATCTTAACTACTTTGATATAATGCGCGCTGTCAATGTAGTCGTGGCAGAGGGGATTGCCCTCTAGCTTGAGCGAGCGGAGAGGCAAGCCTCTCAGACGGAGTAGAATTGTTAACTTGTTTAGATAGTTGTATTATAGAGAGACCACTAAGAGAGACATACGTACCAATTCCTTTATCCCGCTGAACATCATCTTAACTACTTTGATATAATGCGCGCTGTCAATGTAGTCGTGGCAGAGGGGATTGCCCTCTAGCTTGAGCGAGCGGAGAGGCAAGTCTCTCAGACGGAGTAGAATTGTTAACTTGTTTAGATAGTTGTATTATAGAGAGACCACTAAGAGAGACATACGTACCAATTCCTTTATCCCGCTGAACATCATCTTAACGACTTTGATATAATGTGCGCTGTCAATGTAGTCGTGGCAGAGGGGATTGCCCTCTAGCTTGAGCGAGCGGAGAGGCAAGTCTCTCAGACGGAGTAGAATTGTTAACTTGTATAGATAGCTGATTATAGAGAGACCACTAAGAGAGTCATACGTACCAATTCCTTTATCCCGCTGAACATCATCTTAACTACTTTGATATAATGTGCGCTGTCAATGTAGTCGTGACAGAGGGGATTGCCCTCTAGCTTGAGCGAGCGGAGAGGCAAGTCTCTCAGACGGAGTAGAATTGTTAACTTGTTTAGATAGTTGTATTATAGAAAGACAACCAACAGAGTCATACGTACCAATTCCTTTATCCCGCTGAACATCATCTTAACGACTTTGATATAATGTGCGCTGTCAATGTAGTCGTGGCAGAGGGGATTGCCCTCTAGCTTGAGCGAGCGGAGAGGTAAGTCTCTCAGGCGGAGTAGAATTGTTAACTTGTCTAGATAGTTGTGGGATAGGTCGAGAATCTTCAGTCTTGGTGTGGTCGTGTTTAGATCAAATCCGTCGATAGAACTGAAATGAAAAAAATATATTTTCGAAAATGAAAGAAAGATTTTTTTTCGTGAGTATAAAGCATAATTAAATTAATTAGTGTGACAAAAATAATAAAACAACAGAAAACTATACTTATAGTTATGCCACGAAAAAGTCCTACCTCAGCATGTTACCAGCTCGAGAGCCAGCGCTGATCTTCCGGTGGAAACAAAGGTGGCGCCACCGAAAACATAATTGTGTTTCGTGTTCCGAAATAAATATTTATTTTTCTTATTACTCAGAAACTGAATATCAAAACAATCGACAGTCAATCGAAACATAATTATCATCATGATGTTACGCTCATATCTATATCTACTTACGTAGATACGAGGTCGAGGTTAAGATTTTGCCTATAAATACAATTTTTGAATAACCACTAAAAAATCATTGCGTTGAAATTACTTATAATTTACGATTACAAATAACACATATATACAATTCATTTCATAACACTAATGTTAGGTTTGAACGAAATATAAGTAACAACATAACTCGCCTTCGGCTCGTTTTATAAAACCTCACTCGTGTTTTAAGACCCCTCATTATGTAACAGTTGCACAAACTAATATCTACACTTACGTAAGCCTGTTGCGCGAGAGGCTGAGCTCCGTCAGATGCTCCCACGACACCGCGCTCTGTACTTGCACCAGCTCCATTTGATTCGTTATTCTGTTCAGCGGGAAGTATATAAAGTGGCTAACATCTGGAACAAATAATAAAGAGAGTCACTTTCCACATTAGCGTATTTATGGTTAAAGAACTTTATTCTCAAAAGAAATTTTACATTTCACTTAATGAGAACTTATTATCTAAAAAATAATTAATTATTTCAGTGAACATCGATTGCGACATACAAAGTTACGTTAAATTATCTAAGTTTTATTTATACATTACTAATAGCACTTTGCACTTACATACCACAAAATTATTAGAGAGATACATAAAAACACACACCCATAACATAAAATATGCAAGTAAAGTACAATGTGGGTACGCAGAGATTTATCTGTACGGTAAATTTATAAAACACCTTCATTTATGTTTAGTATTTCGAGTGTCGGTGTCAGTGGCGTGGCTTCAATGTTCTTTTTGTAGATTGCGACTGTCAATTTATCCACAAGGTGACGTAATTTGAATACTGATTCTTAGACGACGCTGCTATCGCCTCATTTTTAGGGTTCCGTACCCAAAGCGTAAAAACGGGACCCTATTACTGAGATTTCGCTGTCCGTCCGTCCATCCGTCTGTCACCAGGCTGTATCTCAAGAACGGTGATAGCTAGACAGTTGAAATTTTCACAGATGATCTATTTCTATTGCCGCTATAACAACAAATACTAATATAAATATTTAAAATAAAATTAATATTTAAGGGGGGCTCCCATACCTACAACAAACTTGTTTTATGGTACGGAACCCTTCATGCGCGAGTCGGATTCGCACTTGTTTATATAATCAAATAAAATATATAAGCTTCCGTGATAATAAAGTAATGAAATTAGTTTAAACTGAACGCTATTTGAAAATTTGAAATTTTGTAAATTCCCTCCGGGATTATTTTTGAGTATGAGTTCACTTTAATAAGAGTTCTCAGCTTTTTCATTAAGAAACTCCTGTAAATCAAACGCCTTCTCGCCATTGTACTGATTCCCCAGTCCCCTCTTCAACACGAGATCTTCGGTATCAAGTCCCGTCAGGATAGGCGCCGTTGATTTATTACGTAAGGACAATTTTGCCCATTTTCACCCCCTCAACCACCATTCAAGAAAATTCTCATGCTGTTAGGAATCGCCAGATAAGGCACAGTCTTTTAATATCCCGTTTTTGTCTCACGCCGGTTCTTTCTAAATTACGATACATATTACCATTACGAATATCAAACTAAAACTCCCACATTGATAAGTCATGTAGATTTAGTTTTTTAAATCAACAAAGTTCCTCATGTCTCGGACATGAAATTGACATTTAATTTTGAACAGAACAGAGTACACAAATCATGAGGTTTAACCTCCTGAACCTGCATTGATTCTTTACCGTTTGCATACCGTTTTTTCGTACACTTACCGTGATTACTTTCGGCGATAATATTGTTTTTAGACTTTTCTGTTTTCGGAGATATTTTAGTACTCGATAGCTCAAATGTACCTTTATCAACAGTATTAAAATCACGATCTAATTCCGCGGAAGACAAAAATGGGGTTTTTAAAAGACTGTGGCACGTAGAGATTGTACGAACCCCCATCCCTTACGGACCCTTACGTATTTAATGAACATTTTCAGCATTGTTTACATACTTTTTGTTATTAAGCTCCAACTCACCTTTTAAAGTAAAAAAAATGCGTCAAGTTTGATAGCGTCGTAAATTCATCATCATCATCATCACATCAGCCGATAGACGCCCACTGCTGGACAAAGGCCTCCCCCAAAGTTCTCCACAACGAACTTCTACGCACGATTCTAACCAGGTCATCGGCCCACCTTATTAGCCTTCCCACCTTATTCCGACCCGCCGTCGGTCGTAACTTCACAAAATAAAATGACAAATGATCCTACCATTTTCTTCGGTTTCCGCGACTGTCACACATTTAAATAAAACAATTTAAACGGATTATATCGCGTATATTAATTATTTGAGCCTTCCTGACGTGTCAGTACCTTTACAGATACCGTTGTCAAAGGTTGACTGAGAAAAAAACAATTTTTCTCTGTCAAAGTTACATTTGTGCAAACTACCCATTTAATAAATATTAATTTAAAATAAAGGTGTTCATACATGCCAGATGGGACTCCCGAGGAGTTTTCTTTGGCGGTTCTTTCTCCCCAGTAAGCCTTATAGTGAACCGCTGGTAGATATTTTAAATAGAATAATAAATGCCCTTCTGGCATAAGTGTAACTGTCTTTACTCATTAGGTCCATCTGGCATGTATGAACACCTCTATTTTAAATGAATATTTATAAAATGGGTACTTTGCACAAATGTAACTTTGACAGAGAAAAATTGTGTTTTTCTCAGTCAACCTTTGACAACGGTATCTGTAAAGGTACTGAAACGTCAGGAGGCTCAAATAATTAATATACCCGATATCATCATCATCCTCCTAGCCTTTGTCCCATTTTTTGAGAATGAATTCTCAATCGGGGTCGGCTGCCTAAATCCCAAGATGTGGCGTAGGCACTAGTTTTTACGCAAGCGACTGCCATCTGACCTTCCAACCCAGAGGGGAAACTAGGCCTTATTGGGCTTAGGTGGTTTCCTCACGATGTTTTCCTTCACCGAAAAGCGAGTGGTAAATATCAAATGACATTCCGTACATAAGTACATTAATATACGCGATATAATCCGTTTAAATTGTTTTATTTAAAAATGATCCTACCTTTCTGGGTCAGAAACTCTTGGAGGTCCAAGACCCACTCGCCATCATACTGATTCATCAGCCGCTTCCTCAACACCAGCCTCGGTATCAGGTCGATCTGGTTCAAACTGGTGTCCGTCAGCGATATGCTGTTGAGAATCTCCTCCTTTTTTGAAGTCGGTTAAAAACAACAAATGTCCTACCTTTCTGGGTCAGAAACTCTTGGAGGTCCAAGACCCATTCGCCATCGTACTGATTCATCAGCCGCTTCCTCAGCACCAGCCTCGGTATCAGGTCGATCTGGTTCAAACTGGTGTCCGTCAGCGATATGCTGTTGAGAATCTCCTCCTTTTTTGAAGTCTGTTAAAATCAACAAATGTCCTACCTTTCTGGGTCAGAAACTCTTGGAGGTCCAAGACCCATTCGCCATCGTACTGATTCATCAGCCGCTTCCTCAGCACCAGCCTCGGTATCAGGTCGATCTGGTTCAAACTGGTGTCCGTCAGCGATATGCTGTTGAGAATCTCCTCCTTTTTTGAAGTCGGTTAAAAACAACAAATGTCCTACCTTTCTGGGTCAGAAACTCTTGGAGGTCCAAGACCCATTCGCCATCATACTGATTCATCAGCCGCTTCCTCAGCACCAGCCTCGGTATCAGGTCGATCTGGTTCAAACTGGTGTCCGTCAGCGATATGCTGTTGAGAATCTCCTCCTTTTTTGAAGTTGGTTAAAAACAACAAATGTCCTACCTTTCTGGGTCAGAAACTCTTGGAGATCCAAGACCCATTCGCCATCGTACTGATTCATCAGCCGCTTCCTCAGCACCAGCCTCGGTATCAGGTCGATCTGGTTCAAACTGGTGTCCGTCAGCGATATGCTGTTGAGAATCTCCTCCTTTTTTGAAGTCGGTTAAAAACAACAAATGTCCTACCTTTCTGGGTCAGAAACTCTTGGAGGTCCAAGACCCATTCGCCATCGTACTGATTCATCAGCCGCTTCCTCAGCACCAGCCTCGGTATCAGGTCGATCTGGTTCAAACTGGTGTCCGTCAGCGATATGCTGACTGTCAGCTCGACGTCGTTCTTGCGGATGCAGAAGCCGACCTTGTGGATGGCTACGAGGCCAGCTCGGCATCGGATCACTAGGAACTTGCATTCTTTTTGGGTGAACTGAAAGTAAGAATAAGAATGACTTATTGCAAATTTGTCTACATAGTTAAGTAGACAAATAATACAAACGAAAAGAACGTATGCAATCTCGCTATTTTAATTAAGGGTCCGTATATTTTTTGGACATTGGTTACAGCTGGAATTAAATTTGAGTCTGAAAATGGCGCCGAATTCGAATTTTATACAGATGAAAAATAAATAATATATAGGTACCTCAATAAAACAAGGTATGAAACTCTTCCCTTTCACGCAGTCCAGTACAGCATCAAGTACGTCCTCTTTGCTCCATGTTTTTGGGTAACCTTTTACCTAAAAGAAAAAAAACATATTGCATTCAATACCTTGTGGAGATCATTCAAGCATTTTTATTAGGTTCAATAATATTTAGGTTAGGTAAAATCGACACATAAAGCATAAGGAAATATTCGAAAGGTTGTCTGGCGTTAGGGTGGCGGAGAGATTAACACGTTGGACCGATAATCCAGAGGTTCGATTCCCGGTCTCTTTCGCCATATTTCACGATACGCAGATAGAAGATGGACCATAGAAGCCACTCAATGGAAAGGACCAAAGGGGAAAAGGAATGTCGGTCGACCAATAAGGCGGTGGGCTGATGATATCGTACAGGTGACAGGAAACGATTGGATAAAGTCAGGCAAGGACAGAGAGTTATGGAAGAGGTTGGAGGAGGCCTTTACCCAAATAGGGGTCCATATTTCAATAGAATAAGACTAACATATAGGTAAGGTAGTTTTTAGCAGGTAACTTCTGAGTTACAACTTTACTAACATCAACTTAAATGTATATCTTTAAATGTAAACTCGAAATATTATTATTTTTATTATTCGCCAGGTTACACATTTAATTTTTTCTTTATTCTTTGATATTTGTATCAAATTTTGTGAATACATTAAAAATAATGAATGAATGAGACATTACATGCTTCATAAATGTATAGTTACTTAGTTTCTAACAAACAATGTATCAAATAATGTCCATATGACTCTACTTCTAATTTATCGTAGTTCACGTGAAAATTCATTAATTTGGTATTTTGGAGCTGTTCTGATGGAGGGGCCATTTTTAATGTTGTTGTACACCCCACTTTTTTTAGTTTTTGGAAATTTTTAAATGTTTTCTACTCAGAATCAAGAGCTTTTTCTAATTAGGAGGAAAAAAAGTGGCCCAGAATGTTCATATATTGTTTTGTTTCTCCATTCCGTTACCGCTATAGTACATTGTATGGAAATGGTAACAAAATGGATCATAAAAATAATGGGACATTTTTTTCTTCAAATTAAGTCGAAAGGGCTCGTAATTCTCAGTAGAAAATACCTAAAATATCCAAAATAAAAAAATGCCTAGAGAAAAATATGGCCGTAGGAACTCTTAAATAGCACAAGATAACCCCATAACGCTCGGGCACATTTAATCGGTCTTAATGAGCAATTAACGTTTGTGTAAAAAAGTACAGTCGGCACTGAAAGCGTGTCCCAAAAAAAAAACTTTTTGACATAAACTTATTAAACAAAAAAAACGCAAAGGTTACTTACCGATACCTGTATGAAGAAATTGTCTTTCTCGTATCCAGTTTCCATTTGCTCCTGCTCCAATATCATTACCGACTGAAACCAATAAAAAACCGGTCAAGTGCGAGTCAGACTCGCGCACCGAGGGTTCCGTACAAACACTCCATCCTTAAGTGGTTAAGTTAAGTTTGCACCTGGTATGTATAGCGCCCCATACAAATGACGTGCAAAGTTAACGCAACCAATCCCGTTTGTTGTACGGGAGCCCCCCTTAAATATTTATTTTATTTTATTTTTAGTATTTGCTGTAATAGCGGTAATAGAAATACATCATCTGTGAAAATTTCAACTGTCTAGCTATTACCGTTCTTGAGACACAGCCTGGTGACAGACGGACGGACGGACGGACAGCGAATGATAGGGTCCCGTTTTTACCCTTTGGGTACGGAACCCTAAAAAAGTATTATTTTCTAGACGGTTCGTCCGCGTATTTCGTTTTAACATGCCAGTTTTGATAATAACGTATTGGGTAATTTTCCAGGCATAAGACAAAAATATATTTAATTCAGTTCGAATTATCACTGTGAAATTTTATCAACTAGAGTTTATTTTATCTGTAGAAAACCAACTGAACTTAACCAACATACCTTGTAACGTTTCATCTGAGGATAAAGAGATCGGTATTCAGTTTTTTGTACTACCTATGTCCTTAACCTTTATATACAGTGTGGAAAATATTGATGGGCCCTGAAGGGAGACTGCCTTAAATCTCGCCTTCGGCGTCAGGCTTCTAATAGACCTTCGTTAGTAATCCCCTTTTTACCACCCTTATGATACAATATACTATAAACGCTTAAATTGGCTGACATTTCTGGTAAATGCGGACGAGCTGGCAATATTGATTGATAATTGACGACGCGTTTGGCTCGGTTTGTAGACACCTGCCTACTGAGTCGGCGGTCCCGGGTTCGAATCCCGGCCGGGGCAAATATTTGTTCTTGGGTCATGGATGTTATCTATATATGTATTTATATGGCCCTGCCGCGCGCGCGCACCAAGCTGCTGCGGGGGGCGCCGCTGACGCGTGCACTACGCACCCTGAACGTCATCGCGATAGATCTAGACTTGTTTTTTTGTGCTCTGAATGAATTAAAAAAAATAGCTTTATGGAAGATTGCCTATCCTAGTTAGGTAATCATGAAATGATACCTGTATTTATTTAGACATAAGATTGTTTATAGGTATGTTATGTTTGCAACAATATCGCATTGGGTATAGCCTGTAATGATAATTGTATGTGTGGAAAATAAATAAATAAATAATAAATAAAATATATTATGTATATCGTCGTCTAGTACCCATAGTACAAGCTTTGCTTAGTTTGGGACTAGGTCGATTTGTGTATGATTGTCCCTTAATATTTATTTATTTATTTTATTTATTGGCTAATCTTACCTTAGAGAACCTAGCGGAGACGGTCTTCCTCAGCACCATATTCTTCTTCCACGGCCAGTAGGGCAGGTACTTGACCACAATCTCGTCCGAGCTCTCGAGGATGTCCTTGCGCAAATGTACGGGTATGAAGCGGTACGAGTCGTCGGTTTCGTCCACAACCTCCCTGATAAGTAGAAGTTGCATATGAAACAGATTTTAAGGACTGATTGCCGCAACTTCGCTTGTCGCGCGACTCAGTTTCACCTATATTGCTCGCATAGTATTGAAATGAAAGTGACTGGTAGTATTTGTCGCGAGACAAAGAGTCGCGTGTCATAATTATTCTAGACGTGCTGGTCTGCCAAATGCTAATTAGACGCCTTAAGGTCTTCGCACATTATAAGAACTCAACGGCGACTCGATTCTATGCCAAATATTGAAATTTAAGCCCTATTTCATATTTACTAGGTTAAATTTCAAAAAATGATATTAGTAGTGGACGACGAGTGGACGACGCGTCGGTGCATCGTCGAAATTAAACCTAGTTAATATGACATAGGGCTTAAATTTCAATATTTGGCATAGAATCGAGTCGCCGTTGAGTTGTTATAATGTGCGAAGACCTTTAAACCTTGAACGTACCTACGTACAAACGAATAAATTTTGTCCCCACGTGCGTACCGTTAACGAACGTGAAACACAAAGTACACCAACACAATAGGACGGTTCGATGGTTACATTAGATACAAACATACAATACAATATATACAATAACTTTAAAAGGATCGATTTAGTGACACTATCAGATAATTAATTTATAGAATTTTATAATTAAGTATACAAATTAGAAAGTATTGACCAGAAAACTAAAGTAAAAAGTGCTCGCTATTTCCCTTAGTTCGGTTATAATACCCTATAACCATTCATATATATTCTTCTACTCAAAACTGCCTACTGCAAACTTCATAATAACTATTATTATTATTATATTTTTAATTTAATTATCTTAACGGGACATTGAGTATATCAGAATATCGTTATTTTTTTAATACTTGTATAATACAATAATGCTCTGTAACGGCTTAATAAGCATAATAGATATGTTCATTGTTTTTGCACGCCAATCGGCAAAACGTACTGATACATAATAAGATCCGTCAACAGAACAGAACAGCCATCACCAATGTTTCACAAATAAGAGCACTGACTTTGTTGACAGTTACCTCACAGCCTGTTCCTTATTCAGCGTCAGATTGATAGTCAGCTTGGGTTTTTTAGGCTGCGTCAGCGGGCCGAGCCTTTTGAAGGCGCTCAGCCTCTTCTGACCCGACTGCAGGAGATCGGGCGATTCTGACCCATCGCGAGGTTCTGAAAGTACGTAAACTGTCCGTTATAACATTACACACATTATTTTTTACGTAATTTCTCTTGCTAAATCGAATTAAATCTAATACGAAATATTTTGGAGGACGGTTTCTCCCATAAGGTTGAGAAAATAACGTCTGTTATTTTAGACTACTCTCTAAAATAAATCCTTACCTTTTCTTGTTACCCCTTCAATCCTTCATATCTCGCAAAATATTGAACCTAAAAGTATGTGCATGGTCTCATTCGTTTCAGCACGAAAAATCACCTACATACAAAATGACACATCACTCGCCAAGTTTGTAAAATGTTCATCCTTTAAAACATGCCCCGCCCACTTACCTCCCCAATGGGAGTAGGACCCCAAACTCTTGGCAGGACTCAGCAGATTCTCATTTTTAGTGCCGAGATAAAGTTAAAAAACCAAGTTTCATTGTAGGTACCTATTTTGCCGCCAAAATATGAGTTTTCCTGGCGTCTGCATTGATTCGGCGGGGCAGTCAGTTGGAATTGATTTGTGTAGACGAAATATTTTCCTAGCTAAGTGGATATCTACCTTCGTCAGCCCTTCCCTTGGTCTCCGCATACGCGTCGGAGGGCGAGTACGCGAGGTCGGGCGGGTCGGGGTTCGCGTACAGCCGACCGTCGCGCGCTAGTGACGCCAAGCCCGCGTAGATATCTACTGACGGCGTCTGTGGCGGGACTTGGCAGGATCCAACTTGATAGGTAGTGGTTGGTTGCGAGTTGTAGTCTGGTCCTGACATATCTACCTTCGTCAGCCCTCCCCTTGGACTCCGCATACGCGTCGGAGGGCGAGTACGCGCGGTCGGGCGGGTCGGGGTTCGCGTACAGCCGACCGTCGCGCGCTAGCAGCGCCAAGCCCGCGTAGATATCTACTGACGGCGTCTGTGGCGGGACTTGGCAGGATCCAACTTGATAGGTAGTGGTTGATTGCGAGTTGTAGTCCGGTCCTGAAATATCTACCTTCGTCAGGCCTTCCCTTGGACTCCGCATACGCGTCGGAGGGCGAGTACGCGCGGTCGGGCGGGTCGGGGTTCGCGTACAGCCGACCGTCGCGCGCTAGCAGCGCCAAGCCCGCGTAGATATCTACTGACGGCGTCTGTGGCGGGACTTGGCAGGATCCAACTTGATAGGTAGTGGTTGATTGCGAGTTGTAGTCCGGTCCTGAAATATCTACCTTCGTCAGCCCTCCCCTTGGACTCCGCATACGCGTCGGAGGGCGAGTACGCGCGGTCGGGCGGGTCGGGGTTCGCGTACAGCCGACCGTCGCGCGCTAGTGACGCCAAGCCCGCGTAGATATCTACTGACGGCGTCTGTGGCGGGACTTGGCAGGATCCAACTTGATAGGTAGTGGTTGGTTGAGAGTTGTAGTCTGGTCCAGAAATATCTACTTTCGTCAGCCCGCCCCTTGGCCTCCGCATACGCGTCGGAGGGCGAGTACGCGCGGTCGGGCGGGTCGGGGTTCGCGTACAGCCGACCGTCGCGCGCTAGTGACGCCAAGCCCGCGTAGATATCTACTGACGGCGTCTGTGGCGGGACTTGGCAGGATCCAACTTGATAGATAGTGGTTGGTTGCGAGTTGTAGTCTGGTCCTGAAATATCTACCTTCGTCAGCCCGCCCCTTGGCCTCCGCATACGCGTCGGAGGGCGAGTACGCGCGGTCGGGCGGGTCGGGGTTCGCGTACAGCCGACCGTCGCGCGCTAGTGACGCCAAGCCCGCGTAGATATCTACTGACGGCGTCTGTGGCGGGACTTGGCAGGATCCAACTTGATAGGTAGTGGTTGGTTGAGAGTTGTAGTCTGGTCCTGAAATATCTACTTTCGTCAGCCCGCCCCTTGGCCTCCGCATACGCGTCGGAGGGCGAGTACGCGCGGTCGGGCGGGTCGGGGTTCGCGTACAGCCGACCGTCGCGCGCTAGTGACGCCAAGCCCGCGTAGATATCTACTGACGGCGTCTGTGGCGGGACTTGGCAGGATCCAACTTGATAGATAGTGGTTGGTTGCGAGTTGTAGTCTGGTCCTGAAATATCTACCTTCGTCAGCCCTCCCCTTGGACTCCGCATACGCGTCGGAGGGCGAGTACGCGCGGTCGGGCGGGTCGGGGTTCGCGTACAGCCGACCGTCGCGCGCTAGTGACGCCAAGCCCGCGTAGATATCTACTGACGGCGTCTGTGGCGGGACTTGGCAGGATCCAACTTGATAGATAGTGGTTGGTTGCGAGTTGTAGTCTGGTCCTGAAATATCTACCTTCGTCAGCCCTCCCCTTGGACTCCGCATACGCGTCGGAGGGCGAGTACGCGCGGTCGGGCGGGTCGGGGTTCGCGTACAGCCGACCGTCGCGCGCTAGTGACGCCAAGCCCGCGTAGATATCTACTGACGGCGTCTGTGGCGGGACTTGGCAGGATCCAACTTGATAGGTAGTGGTTGATTGCGAGTTGTAGTCTGGTCCTGAAATATCTACCTTCGTCAGCCCTTCCCTTGGTCTCCGCATACGCATCAGAGGGCGAGTACGCGCGGTCGGGCGGGTCGGGGTTCGCGTACAGCCGACCGTCGCGCGCTAGCGGCGCCAAGCCCGCGTAGATATCTACTGACGGCGTCTGTGGCGGGACTTGGCAGGATCCAACTTGATAGATAGTGGTTGGTTGCGAGTTGTAGTCTGGTCCTGAAATATCTACCTTCGTCAGCCCTCCCCTTGAACTCCGCATACGCGTCGGAGGGCGAGTACGCGCGGTCGGGCGGGTCGGGGTTCGCGTACAGCCGACCGTCGCGCGCTAGTGACGCCAAGCCCGCGTAGATATCTACTGACGGCGTCTGTGGCGGGACTTGGCAGGATCCAACTTGGTAGGTAGTGGCTGGTTGCGAGTTGTAGTCTGGTTCTGAAATATCTACCTTCGTCAGCCCGCCCCTTGGACTCCGCATACGCGTCGGAGGGCGAGTACGCGCGGTCGGGCGGGTCGGGGTTCGCGTACAGCCGACCGTCGCGCGCTAGTGACGCCAAGCCCGCGTAGATATCTACTGACGGCGTCTGTGGCGGGACTTGGCAGGATCCAACTTGGTAGGTAGTGGTTGGTTGCGAGTTGTAGTCTGGTCCTGAAATATCTACCTTCGTCAGCCCGCCCCTTGGCCTCCGCATACGCGTCGGAGGGCGAGTACGCGCGGTCGGGCGGGTCGGGGTTCGCGTACAGCCGACCGTCGCGCACTAGCGGCGCCAAGCCCGCGTAGATATCTACTGACGGCGTCTGTGGCGGGACTTGGCAGGATCCAACTTGGTAGGTAGTGGTTGGTTGCGAGTTGTAGTCTGGTCCTGAAATATCTACCTTCGTCAGCCCTTCCCTTGGTCTCCGCATACGCATCAGAGGGCGAGTACGCGCGGTCGGGCGGGTCGGGGTTCGCGTACAGCCGACCGTCGCGCGCTAGCGGCGCCAAGCCCGCGTAGATATCTACTGACGGCGTCTGTGGCGGGACTTGGCAGGATCCAACTTGGTAGGTAGTGGCTGGTTGCGAGTTGTAGTCCGGTCCTGAAATATCTACCTTCGTCAGCCCGCCCCTTGGTCTCCGCATACGCGTCGGAGGGCGAGTACGCGCGGTTGGGCGGGTCGGGGTTCGCGTACAGCGGCACCAAGCCCGCGTAGATATCTACTGACGGCGTCTGTGGCGGGGCAGCACTCGGCAGGATCCAACTTGGTAGGTCCACGTGGGTCGCTGGTTGCGAGTTGTAGTCCGGTTCTGAAATTAGTGATAAAATGATATGACCACCTGCCTCCAGCACAACTGTCACACGCGACTCTTTCGTCGTGAGATATGTTACCTGGTGTGGAAAAGGAAAGCTGATTTTTTAGGGTTCCGTACCCAAAGGGTAAAGACTTCGCTGTCCGTCCGTCCGTCCGTCTGTCACCAGGGTGTATCTCAAGAACGGTGATAGCTAGACAGTTGAAATTTTCACAGATGATGTATTTCTATTGCCGCTATAACAACATATACTAAAAATAAAATAAAATAAATATTTAAGGGGGGCTCCCATACAACAAACGGGATTGGGTGCGTTAACTTTGCACCTCATTTGTATGGAGCGCTATACATACCAGGTGCAAACTTAACTTAACCACGTAAGGATGGAAAGTGTCTGTACGGAACCCTCGGTGCGCGAGTCAGACTCGCACTTGACCGGTTTTTTTTTATACAATTCTAGAATCGTATAGGTATACTAGAAGGTGGCCGCAACTTCGTACCTGTATTTCTTTCGTAAAAAGTATCATGTAACCATGTTTGGATGTAAAGCTGTCTGTCGCGACACTTCCGCGAATGTAAATATTATACATAGCAACACTGATACTCTGGTGAGTATATCTATGGTTTCTCGTGACACTTTCAAGTGTCTACTTAGTTTGAATATGGCCGCGACGCTGTTAAATTCTTTTCTCTAGTTTAAAGTTTACATATTCCTATCTCAGTTAGTATTGTGGTTGTTATTAAATCAGTGACAAGTGCTGGACAATTGTCAACGAGCAGTAACATCCACGCCGAAGATAATGAGCTAAGTGCCTCAGGTTTATTTAAAGTGTAATAATATGTGTTTGCTAAGACCCGTAGACTGTACTTGGTTCAAGTACATACCAGTGGTGGTCGGTTCCGACCGAGGCCGCAGGCCATATGAGTAGGTGATCATGTGTCAATGACTTGTCTCCGTACAAGATGGATAAACTACCGGTAGTAAGAGTGACCCCACGGCGGTGCTTCTCACGGAGTGCCGTAGGGGGCGGTATTGGCCTGCGGGTTGCAATATCGTGGACCATAAAGTTCAATATCCAGAACATAAAGTCTAAGCTCTGTGGCCTTAGTGAGCCGGACACTATTGCCAGACGACAGAACGATCACCAGATAATGATGTGATGGGGTCAAGATTATAAGAAAGTAATGATAGTAAAGTGATTAATATAACACATTGATGGTGTTTGATATTATGTATGAACTTTAGGCACTTACCGATTCATGCGGTTAGAATCATAGTTATATAAACTTTTACAGATGGCGAAGCAGTAGAAAGATAGGGAACTGAGAGCAGTGACAGCACTGCTTCTACAGTGGACACAACACGGAGGCGTAATATAAGGTGAGAGTAACATGTTGCAATAATGGATTCATGATAAAGTATATATAGAACTTGGGCAATTTGTTTTCACCGTCTGTAAGACTCGGTTAACAGTCTTAATCCCCAAACAGAGACGGCGACACTGTCCCTGTACCAAAATTGGTTAAAATCTGTTCAGCTGTTTCGACTGGTGAGCGTACAATGGAAATTATGATCAACCTTTACCATATGTGGCGCCGCGCGCCTATAGAAACCAAAAGACGATCCTGCATCACGCTATTTTTTTTCCTGGAATGAAGAGCCTTCGCCATAGAAAACAGATTTTCAATACAAATCTCTATAATTTTAAAATAGTATAGATGTATTTAGCTTACAATGGGCCTCATAAGAAGGCTCACAGTTACTCAAAGGGCAATGGAGCGAGCTATGCTCGGAATTTCCTTGCGGGATCGAATTCGAAATGATGAGATACGCAAGAGAACCAAGGTTGTAGATATATAGCTCAGACAGTCGCCAAACTTAAGTGGCAGTGGGCGGAGCACATTGCTCGTAGAATCGATGGCCGTTGGGGCAGAAAGGTTCTTGAGTGGCGACCGCGGACCGGAAGACGCAGCGTTGGAAGGCCTCCAACAAGGTGGACCGACGACCTGGTTAAGATCGCGGGTAGAAATTGGATGAGGGCGGCGCAAGATCGATCGTTGTGGAGAACTTTGGGGAGGCCTTTGTCCAGCAGTGGACGTCTATAGGCTGATATGATGATGATGATGATGATAGATGTATTTGTGCCAATAAACTGGTGAACTTCTTTTTAGAATCCGTGGGACTATGCTTTTGACTTTTTTCGATTGGTTCGAATCCAGCTCAAAGCATAATTTTTTTTTTTTTGTATTTTTTTTTTTTTTTTCATTTCCTTGACATTATTCATTATCGTCATTATTTCGTAATAAATTAATAATACAAACATAAGGGTTTAAATACATTACCTGTACCGGGGTTTATTTCAGGAGGTGGCTGTGCTTCTGCAGCTTCTTGATTTCTCTCTTGGAATATGAACGATCTCGGAATACCTAGAGACAAGAATACGTTTATAGTAGGTACATTATTCCCGAGGCCCGGAAAGTAGGGGATTGTCTGACGAGGTGGTTTGCAAAAGATGCAAGTCAGGCAATCTCCGTTGCCGCCGAGGTATATATAGTGCTTTACTAGAACGATGCGAGGAAATAATAATTAATAAATACACTAGCTAAATAACAAGTAATTTAATAGGATTAACAAAAAAACGAACAACAATCAGGTACACAAAATTAAGTAGGTATCACTTGAATTTATATTTTGCAATTTATATAAAAAAATTATTATAATACTATTATTTATATTATAATATTCGCTAAAAATAAACGTATGAAAACATATGTTCGTCAAAATGCGTTTTCGGGCAACTTTTTCCCCTTAAGAAACGAATATATTTATTTATTTATTTAAATAGCAAAATCAGGCTTTTAGCGTATTCTATTTTCAAATAGAAAAACAATTCCGAGCATGTTTGTGATATAGACCTTTACACATCCTTTACCCAACAATAATTCCGTTGCCTGTCAAAAATATAGATCATGGAGGGATATTTCTCTTTACAATTAGGGCATGCCAAGTTTTTTAAAGGCTACCAAATTATAATTATTTCCCATAGTTCTTGCTATACCTAAGGCTCTAAAAACTGCAGCTCTTTTACTTTTCCTCACCATGATTTTTCCAAATAAAAAAAGGAGAAAAATATTCAAAAAGTCATCCTTGCCAGGATTTTTTAGACCACCCATTCGCGATATATTTCGTAGTAGAGTCTGGCTAATAGCCAAATAATGTTGACAGATATTTCCTTGTGGTATTACCAATTGTCTATGATTTAGACAATTTAGTAGGTAGGGGTCCTCTATAAATAATTTTGATACTTTATGTACTAGTTCTAACATTCCGATCGAGTTGAAATTCGGCATAGTACTTAATGTAATTTTTTTGGTGACGGATTAATATGATATTATAGAGCTTGGTCTTATTTACTCTACATTAAATTTTTCGCGTTGTATATGGTTAGAAAGTGTAAACATATGTGTTTGTCGTTGAGTACATAGTGGTAGAAATTATGTGAGCTGACTATGGGTGCACGACAACACACAACGTATTTCTTTAGGTACTTTACGTGTGCATAGAAAATCAAAATTATGTTCTAGTATCAAAACTATAACACCTACTACACAAAGTGTGACCAGCCGCAGATTTTTTAATTTTCCCGCTAAAACTTTGAGTAATATTTCATTAGCCAGACTATATACTACATTTGTTATAGAAAGCTATTCGTCCATTTAAAATTGGTTCAATGGATGAAGGTTATTTCTAAATATTATCTTAGACTTAGAAAATGTAAAATACCTACACTCAATCGCCTTGTGTGAGGAGGAAGTGGTACGATATTTATTTATAAACTTACCCGCCGGAAAGTTATAGCCTGTAACAAAATAACACAGGAAGTTAAAAGGTATATCGGAAAAATATAGTATTCTTTGCATTGATTTTAATTAATCCTATAAAGGTACGTATACAGGCTAAAATCGAAGGTCATCAAAATTACAATGTCACTATACCTAAGTGCAAATAAATTTATTCATTTTACCTCTATTGAATGTTACGTGTAATCTGAATTTGTTTGTATTTATTTCCTGTTGAGGTGTGCAATAAAGAATATATTCTATTCTATTCATTATAACATTTATAACCTAAATGACATTAAACAAAACTCATGCACACAGGATTTTTTCATAATGAGGTCTCGTTGTTTTGTATTAAAATGATTCTAGGAATGAACACGGCCACAAAATTATGAATTCTTAAATTTTGGCCAAGATCCTGATACTCAAATATTAACGTCGTAAGCGAATACTTTTATTTCTACCAACATAGCTAAGGAACTATATTATCAGACAAGGTTGTTTGTTAAGAAAAAACGTATTATACTGAATCGTTTTATCTGTTTGGGAACTCCGAAACACATGTTAAAGTTATAATACCCCTTTCTTTAAGGGTTGAAATATGTAGGAAATACCAGTTACTTTATGTCCATTCTTCGAATTTAAATAACATAGGAAAAATACTCATACATCGGTATAATTTAGAGCATTTGTTGTATTGTATGTAAGGTTTTGTACGTGAAATTTTTAAATAAATGTAATTGTAAATGTTAAATCAATGTTATTTACACTCTAGCACTATACCTGGTAGGAAGTCTTGCATTGAAAAGTTTTTCCGTCCTCCTGTTAACCATAAAAAAAAATTACAAAAAAAAACAACAAAAAAACTTAAACTAAGAAAACATACTAAAATCATTTGAAGACAGATGCAACATTATTTTCGTTACTTTTTTTAATGAAGCTATAACTCGAAAACGGTTACAATTAACGGATAATTTGATAAATTACAGTATTCAAACAAACAAGCAGGAAGTCTATCGTTCTGTTTCACCCTGACCTACAGTAAAAGAATTTCTGCTCTGCACCAACTTTTAATATCTCTGTTCGATCCTTTGGTTGACAGGTAGAGAATGCCTTTTGGCAATAAGTCCGCCATTTGTACACAGTTTTGTTTTGTGCAGTAAAGTTTTAAATAAAGAAATAATAATATGGTGGGTGCTTTTTGAACCTCGTTCTTTTTATTATTAATTTTTAATTGAGTTTTAGGTATTAATTTATTGTAGGTACATTATTGAATATTATATCTGTTTTTATTAATTATTAATGCATGAATGAATAAAGAAACAAATAAAAGGATACAAAACGTAATATTTTCGGTCTGAACACCAATTTGAGTACAGTGTACCTGTATGTTGTTGAAGGTTAGGCGGCGCTTGCGGAGGCGGATCTGGGTTTCGTTTCTCTTGCAGAAATGTTTTCGGTATACCTGATAATAAACAAATAGGCGTAAATACGATTATACTTAGCTCCAAAATAAATACAAAACATTATGAAAAGGAAAGAAGTGGACCCTTGGCTGGAGGGCTGAAAATCGCACGATGTTTATTTTGCGTTTTTTTTTAATAAATGACTTCAACTGCCTTTTTCTTAAACTATCGTTTCCAAAGAGTCAATTTCAACGAATTGTAAATAATTATCTGTCAAATGCTTTTAGCCTGTGATTGATTAAGTACACGGGCCACTAGGTAATATAAAGTGTAATAATGTAAAACTAAGCAGGTTTCTTCGTAATTTAATCGTTTGAAGGTAATTTAATTAAATTAAACAATGCGCTAAAATACGTCCACATAGTAGGTATGTAAGATGGTGGAGTCCATTCCTTGAGCTCATAATAATCCCTTTTTGGAAGTAGGTATGGCTTTTTAAACACAAAGAGGACTTTACAAATCGGTCAAGCCGTTTTCAAGTGATCGGGGAACAGAGGGTTAGCCACCCGAATGATTTGTCAGCGAGTGTAAGTAATATTTGAAGCTTTTAGGCTATATATTGTATAAACTTACCTTTCGGGACAAATGCTGCAACAAAATAATAGTGTTAGTTAATGTTAATGAAAAACACGCAAGCATTATTAATTGTTATTAAGTACCTAAACTATTGATCAAGGTCGGAAAAAAAACATACAGTGAATCATCCCTTTTTCAAGTCGGTTCATGAATTAACTATATTTAACATTTTAATGTTTTATGACACTAGTGGATTTATGACGACACTTCTTGCAAAACAAACTCGATGCTATCAGTGCTTACAGCTGGCCAATATTTAAAAATAGTGACAAATATGTCAGGTGAAAACGAACAATTTGACGGCCAAGACGTAATGTACCACGCAAGTTGCGTTCGGCTCCAGTTTTTTTTTATAATTTTCCCCCGAAATTCTGTCAATATGGTGAAATAGGGGCCTAATGATAACACAATTTCTGGGGGGCCGAGCATGCGCGCGAGACACAATGTATGGCAACCTCTGATAACCAAATGTTTACACTGAAGTGAAAATTTTCAAACTTAAACAGTTCAGGCGGGGAATCCGCGGTCTGCAACGGCTTTCCGGGGCAGCACGGGTGTCTTACCTATTAGACCACTGAATCGATGCGTGCCATTGACTTCTTGAATGTAAACATAAGGTCATATTCGAGACGTGAACCGTGGTCGTAACGCCCCTGAGTCGTATATTTATTTATTACTTACATTCATACCCGTACTATAAAGTAGGTATGCGATGAACAATATTTGTATTGTAATGTACTTACCATCAGATGTAACCGGAAACGAGTACATGTTGGGATCCGGTTGGAATTGTTTAGTATTTGAACAACGCACTTGTATCGGCTTCAGAGCTGTAAAAAGAAGACCTTTTTTTAGAAAAGTGCTTTTTGGAAGAACTATCTTAACTAGGTAAATATTTTTATTAAGCGATCCACCTCTGTTCACGTCTTAAACCGTGTACGGATGAACGAACAAAAACATCTTGTTCGCACGCGCGTACCGCTAACGAACATTAAACACGTCAACAGGACGGTTCATACGATTTCGTGTTCAATATTCGTAGTTCTATGGTCGTTCGTCCGTACACGGCTTTCACCATGAATCACTCTATATGTACACGTACGATAAAGACACTCACGTATTGAATCACCCTGTATACATGTATGATAAATAAACTCACGTATATCTGCCGACTTCCCTGCAGGCTTCAGAATTTCTACTTTCTGTATCACGATTTTCTGTGCTGCAGTGTTTTTCGCTGACTGTTGTGATTGCCCGGCTGCTTTTGTAGTAGTTGTTGTTGTTGTAGTAGCTGGACTCTGTGTACTTGGGTTGGCGTTAGATGATCCTGGAATAAAAAGTAGAAATAACCTAATATACATAGGTTTAGGATTTTCGGTTATTTTGGGATTGTCGATCGTAAAACGATCTCTATGAAACGTTTGGTGATAGACAGGTTGACTGGAAGGCGTCGCTGTAATTTTAAGTATCACTACTAGTATAAAACAAAGTCGCTTCCTGCTGTCTGTCTGTCCGTCAGTCCCTATGTATGCTTAGATCTTTAAAACTACGCAACGGATGTTGATGCGTTTTTTTTTATAGATAGATTCAAGAGGAAGGTTTATATGTATAATAAATCCCACCAAAAACATAAATGTATTGAGTAAGGAGAGCCAAGTTCAATGCAAAAATTATGCTTGGCTGTGGGCTTCGCCGCAAATAGAATGGAGATCTAAATGAGTGCCAAGTATTTATAGGAACAAAATAACATTATGAACAAGTATTAAACTCTATTTCTTTGCTTTATTGGATACCTATAACAATTGCTGTTATTTAAAAATGTGAGATCTTAAAGTAGATTGGATTTGACTTGGCCAGTTTTCATTACATCAGTCATTTTATAAAGTTATTGAACATGATTTTTTTTTTTATTCTGATAAGCCAAGTCAAATCTAACCTAGGCATATGAAACCTGGTAAAGTCACACACTACTTTGCAAACGAGCGGCACGTGTGCTACGTCCCATACTGTTTGGTTGTTCTTCGAAACACGCGGGATGAATTCTTATGCCACTCTTATTCTTTTAGTAAATTTCTTTATTCATCCCGTCATAGATGTACTAAGATAAAAAAAACCGGCCAATCGGGCCACGCTCAGTGTAGAGTTCCGTAGTGGCTCATCCTTCACAATAGACTTAAGAGTCCGCAGCAAGGTCCGCTCAACTCCGCGTTGACATCGCGCGCTTACGCTTTAAAATGTTGTTGTTTCACCTAGAGGAAGACAGGGCGCTAGCAGTAAAGCGAGAGCGCGCTAGGAGCAAAGAGTATGTAATCACTACGTTTTAAGAGACGGGAGTGCCATACAAAAAGCGTGAACTCGCATTAGTATGAAACGGGGGCGAAACATACTGCCAATATGAAGCCGCAAACGATATCAGTGTCAGTGTCAACTCATGACATAATGCCAACATCAAGAACAAAATAGGGATGTCACATGTTACACAAATTATCGAATTATCGATATCGGTATTTAAAAAAAATGGTTCAGGCGGGGTTCGCATTCGCACCCGCGTCTCCAACGGCTTTCCGGTAATTTAAATCATTCAATATTTCGCTTCAATGTAAACATTTGGTTTACTTTAGGTTACTGACTTCATAAAAAAAAACAAGTGTGCAAATAATTTTATTTCGTTCAAACTTTGCTTGGCTTGCTGATAAACATAGACGAAAAAAGCCGTTTCATCACTCCAGTCTGTGCTCCAGGTTGGAAGTTCTGCAACACAAATAATACAGGGTAAACAGAAAATTACAGAGTAAAAATGAATCTGTTTGTCCAGATGAAACCGTACCATTCATAGTCCATTGAAGATTTTTCGTAAAATATTTCTGTGACCATAATCTAACTCAAACTGGCATAAAAAGTAGTGATAATAATGTCTTATCCTCTCATCTGAGACGGCTTTAACAGCTGTATTCAAGTGCACACTTTTGTATAAGTACACATACCAATAGGCTTTTGCTTGAAGAAAGATATTCCGTGTTTACCCAGGTATTTTTCACTTCAAATGAAAATTATCGATAAAACTTACATACAGCACTATTGTTTACATACGTATAAGGGTATGTATTATTTTACCCGAAATACCAAGTTTTCAATGAAACTTACGATTAACATGGTTATAACACGCAGTAATTAAGTATATTTTTTACTTACCGATCTTCGAACGGTGGAAATCTTGCCATGAATAGTCTTTTTTGACCGTCCATTCGACACGTTTTCATTCTGCATATTTCGCACTTTTTCCTTTTCAATCCACTCATTTTTGCAATTGTGATTGTCTTGTGTACCTTCTAGACGACCACTACACCCAAAGAATGCAAATTATTAGATTATTTGTGAAATTTGAATTATTTGAAAAGATCGCAGAACCTTGACAGAAGTGACAGACTACACAACAAAATAGAAACGTCATCTAACATGGCATGGCGGACAAAAATGGCGGCTGAAGTACAACCCGCCTAAATTCGATTGTCGCCAATTATCTAATGCTTTGTAGGTTTCAACGTTCTTTCAAACTTAGGTAAAAAATTCACCTCCGTTTCATACAGCCGTTGTCGATCGTTTTTTACCTTGAGAGTTGCGCGAGGCTGGCTAGGAGTAGCTATGATAAGGGCGGTGCTTACCGCCGCCCCCCCGGACCGTTCCCCGCGCTAGAGTAATTCGCTGCAGTTTCGCAACAATTTTTTGTAATTTATTTTAAGGTTTTCGTAGTTACGCTCTCATTTTAAAACTACGAGATCAATTTTGATAAATCTTTTTTCTTATCAAACTGCATAGTTTAATCGACACCGGAAATAGGTTTTGACTTCAATCTAAACTATATTTTGGTCGTAGTATGCCGCCAAACTGAACAACTTTCTGGGGTCTAAAAATGCAAAACTTGTACTCGCTCTATTTTCTTTCTATTAACATTTCAAGAGTCATAAACTAGTTTTAGCCCTAGATATATCTTATCTCATTATATTTAGAGAATTTCATGATAATGTGACATGTTATATTAAAATAAGGACGTAACTACGTTTGTATGAAGAATCGAGCTTGCTGCGGACTCTTAAGTTACGAGAAAGATTTCAAGCTCTATAAAAAGGTGGTAAACGCCTAAGTAACTGTAATTACTTATTACTTTCTGGAAGTCAACTGAGAACGCATTTCGATTTAGTCCCACAGTAAGCTCTAGTAGGCTTGTGTTGTGGGCCCTAGACGAGGATATACATACTCACATAGATAAATACATACTTCAATTCATAGAAAACATCCATGACCTAAGAACAACATACAAATACCCTTGCCTAATTCGAACCCAGGGCCGTCGGCACAGTAGGCAGATGCACTACTATTGCGACAACCGCGTCTCTAACCGACCGTGATGATGATGATTATAATGAATTGGCCAAGCCAAGCCGGCGACAATAGGTGGACTCGTAGTAAAAAGGTGCAACTTCATGGAGTAGTGATGACGGAGAAAACTGCGCTATATATTTTTTATTTTCTTTAACATGACTAGAACTATATCAGGGCTGTTTAGCCCTCACTACCAGTCGGACTTAGTGTGGAAGTAAAACCAGCTAATGGGAATATCTCCGCGCCACCGGAATGATTAGGTGTCCCCACCATTCAAAGAGTTCGCGGCGACCATCGCTTGGATGGTTTCCGTAATCTCATAGTCCGGGTCAGATAGGACATGCTTCGGACGTCGGAAAACCGACCTCTTAGCAATAACATGCGTTATACTCGTAGTGCAAGGTTAATTAGGCTAAAGGAAATGAGAATAAAAGCTTCCAATTTATAATCTTGTAACTTTAATTAAAAAAAAGTAAATTCTAAAAAAGTAAACATGTTTACGCCCAATATGAGACCATCTTATTAAGACACATAAGTAATATAAGCTCTTAAAAATATTTTGAAATTTAGGTTGAGCGCAAATGTTACTAGGTATACTTTTTATCAAAAACATAAATTTTAAAAACGGACGGTAACAAGCTTAAAAAGTATTCAGTTCTGGACAAAACTTAAACTATAAAATTACTAATTTTACTTTTGAACCCAATGAACACATCCATAAAAACAATTGTAAGTAGTAAAAACGCAATTGCAATTTTAATTAAAAATAAGTAGCAAATCCTTGAAACAAGTTCGTAAATCAAACACTACAGGGTAATTCAGGAGTCATGAGCAAGAGTTACGGGTATTAATATATTTTAATGGTACAGTAAGTGTAATGTGGTGTGGATAACACACTGACCAACTTTCTTTATGGGGCCAACCACAAAATCACAAAACAAAAGACAGCCGTACATTTCGCATAGTTCGTGATCAATAAGCTATTTAAAAAACACACACGATTTCGTGACTGATTGCATAGTTAGTGAAAGTTGCTCCGTGTGGCCCTTCCGATCACCCTCATGACACCTGAATCACCCTGTATAAGTAACATAAAAATAAATACATCCAAAATAAAACTGGTGTGAGATTGCGACATAATTTATGTCGCAAAACGGTTGCTCCTTTTATAACATTATTATTTTGTAATGTTGCAATTTCTTGTATACGATTAGTAGTAAATAAAGTGTAACCATTCGATAATGAATGTTAAAAAAAGCTCAAATTACTATAACCAAACAGTTGTGTGTTGTACAATTTCACAAATACTGATGCATAAAAGAACTTAAAATGTAGGTATATGTTACTAATAATACTGTTGTAGAGATAAACCGAATTAAAAAAAAATATAAAAACATCCTATATGGCTGGTTTTCCAGCAGAGATGTGTAGCGAGGGATGTGTTTTTGTTAACCAATGGAATACAATTAACTCATTCTCGCTCAGCGCAGCTGATTCTATTGGTAAACAAAAACATCATCATCATCATCATCATCTCAGCCATAGGACGTCCACTGCTGAACATAGGCCTCCCCTTTGGACTTCCATATATACCGGTTGGAAGCGACCTGCATCCAGCGCCTTCCGGCGACCTTTATAAGGTCATCTGTCCATCTTGTAGGTGGACGTCCTACGCTGGACGTGCTACAAAAACATATCTACACAATATATGGTGGAAACGCAGCCTAACACACCCCTAGGAAGTATATACGCCTTCAAACAAAGAATTTTCCAAATCGGTCCAGTCGTCATTGAGGAACATACATAAAAAACAAACGTATCGGCGCATTCTGAACCACCGTTTTTTGACGTCGGTTATGAACTCCGTATAAAAACAGTTCTCAAAAACATTTTGTAAAGAACAAAATAGAGGACTTTAAGCAGAGTATCATTTTGCGTCATCGGGTCAAAGAAATTTTCCTTAATCCATTAAATAAGGATATACTTGGCCTTTTGACTGGACTTGCTGCCGATATTGATATTGTTACCACGGTAGACTGAAATTAAAATGACCAGACTTAAATTTAACACCGGGAACCCGCTCCGTGGGCGCTGTGCTCGTATTAAATTTTCGCTACATACGCATTTCCCCATGTTATCGGCTACGCGCGTAGCGCTACGAAATCGTTGGCAGTGAATGTGTTAAGACCTAATACCATAACAAGGGCTAGGGGAAAGAACTGGATGAGTGGCTATATAACATTTCCAAAATTTTACAGCACAGGAAATTGAAGTTGTCAAAGCCCTAAATGGCTGTATTCCGTAAAAAATATCTATAGCATAAAAAAACCGGGACCCAGCGAGTTTTATCCGTGCTTTAGATAGACGATGAACCGAGGAATTTCGCAGGCCATAGACAAAACATCATCAATAAAAAAAAATGCTAATCTAGTTTTTCCCCTTACCACTACATATATTTTTTTCACTGTAACACTACGTTTAGACTTGGCATATAATAAAACAATTGTCATATTAAAATCTTACACTAACACGATAAATAAATCGCATAGTTACGTGGGATCACATTGTTTGTATAGTCTAACTAATCTATTGCAATGGAAGATATCAGTCTTTCATTTATGTTTATCTATAGTAAGGATTTTTTCTAGTCTTTGGATTAATTCTAGGCACTGCATAACAAGCAGACTGACTTATGACTTAGAGAAAGATGTTTGAAAGAAATCATTATAAAAATATATTTTTTACAGAGTTCTTATTTCATAAGTACTCTGGTATTTATAAGTTAAATGTTTTTAATAAAACTAAGAACTTGCTTCACTTAGACTACTTTCAAACTGAAGCATATAACATGTAATATTTGTATGTATACTTCAGTAGAGGAGCTATGCTCTAACAAAAATGCAACTTATTAATGGTAATCTTCAACTCTAATCAACAGGAAATCATAAAAATAATATTATTTTTTATTACTCTGTAAACGAAATAGAGACATCTACATATCCCAGAAGAAAGGACAGACGGCAGTTTCTCTGTCGGATAAGATTTACCTGTTTAGGCGGTACATAAAATGTCAGTACTAATCCGTCTGACTTTTGGTCTGCGGCTGTAGAAAAAAGCACCCAAGATTCCATGTCGCACCAAGCATTCTGACTTTTCAATATTCTAACAATAATTACTTCATCCTCAGTGCTTGGCACTGTCACAGTAATTCTAACGCTTAGCGGAATCACAGTTTGCGCACTCACCACCAATGTTGTTCCTACCGCTGGAGAAACTAACGTCGCCACAGCATCTTTTAACCACATCAAGTCCCGGTCACTTTCACACCAGAGTTTAAGTCCACCTTTGAAATGGCACGGACAGCCACGAAAAGCTGGTATGTATTCCTCTTCTTCGGAATCAAAAACCGCCTTTTCTATCTTATGAACCAACCCGAGCTTGATTAGTTCTATCTCTAACATTGTCAAATATTGGTAAGGTGTTGTAACGACACACACTTGCAGATGGGAAGCCGTGTTTCTGTAATTGAATACTTTTTCATTTACATTTAAACTGGCATCATTAATGAAAACATTTCCTAATGAATATGCCATCCTTCTGTCCCTGTTGTCAATGATGAGAGCTTGAATCTTAGGCACACAATATTGCAGACTATAGCTTGCAGGATCTTCACCATGCTTCTTATGGTTAATGAGCATCCAGGAACTCATGTCGTACCAGGAGTTTTGTTTCTGTAACAAATATTGCAAGTCTGCCAAGCTACCCGAGAAGTTCGGGATGAACATTTTAATCTTGACCATATCCGGTATGCTGGCCTGTGGTATGATTCTTAACTTTGTGAATGGCATCGGTGTTGGTATTGTTGAAAGGGCTTCGTGCAGCCAGATTAGATCTCTAGGTTCTTGGCACTTTAATGGGAGATGTCCTAAATTGTGGACGGGGATTCCTTCAAATGCTGGAATGTATAACTGCTGATTTGGATTGAAGATTGCATCTTGTATCCTGTTTGCTAGTTCTTCATTGATCTCCTTGACTTGCTCAACGGAAAGGTAAGTATAAGGGTCTGCCACTATCGCCACTTTCAAGTCTGACGTGTCGATGTTGTTCACTTCTTTCATCTCCACATCTTCTTCATATATGAATCCTGTTAGAGACAGTGTATCTACTAGATTTCAAGGTTGAACAATTGTTTACAATATTTCAGATCACTTTCATAGTCACTTGTAATATTTTAGGTAAATTCAAAATTATTTCACTATATTTTTGTATTACTAAAAGTTAAATCTAAGATAATATTTAATCCTAATAAATATCCTTGCACTGTTTACTTGGTTATTTAAAATAATGATTTCTATTACGTAAGAAACAATGTTTCATTTAAATTATGTACATTCATGACAATCAATAAATTGAAGAAGCCTGCTTGTGCCAATATAACAATTTCTTTTCCATATTTTCCGTTTGACGCTTAGAAGTCGCTTACTATTTTGCCACCTATTCTAAACTAAATCTAAAATCTACACTAAATTCTAAAATAAAAATGTTTATTATCTAAGGGCACTTTTACATGTCTCAATTTGAAACTACCGGCTTTCTCTGGCGGCCATATTTCTAAAGGTCCAAGCGCCATACACAAAATAGCAGATTGCCATTCATTGCTAATTGCGGAGTCTAACAAGCGAGTGAAACGCAACTGGCAGGCTTCTTAAATTATGGTCCACGGTTTGGTTTAATATTAAATTAGGCAAACTTACCAGTGTTAATTGACTGGTCCGTATTCGGTTCCTGTTTGACCTCCTTATCTGTTTCATCAGGCTCACCATCAGGGGACGCCCCACCGATGCGTTTGAATTTGTTTTGATATTCTGACCAATCAGGATTCTTTGGCGCTGTTCTCTGGAATCTGTGAGACATAAAAATAATAAACACTATTTTACACAAAAAACTACCGTGAGTCTCAGACATATTAAAATGCAAAACGGGTTTACTGGCGTCGTAGAAGTAGAATATCGCTGGACATGTTTCGAATCGGTACGCGATTCAGCATCAGGAGAGCCTGTCACGGAGGAGGCGTTTGGTCAGTACATTGCGTCAGACTTTGACGACCTGAGTAAACCCGTTTTGTATTTTAATAATAAACACTATATATTTTTATAGAATCTTTTTTTTATCGATTCTATGTTGTTTATAATAAACACTATGTCAATTTTGAGAGCTTTTAGATCTCAAAGGAATTAATTACTTGGTATAATTAGGGAAAATCTGAATATAATTGACATTGCATGCTATGGTTAAAATTAAAATATATCCTATTATTAAAAGAAATATAAATCGATTATTCATAATAAAAAACAACCATTGTCAAAGAAAAGTTGGTATTTAGAATCAACCCAGCAAAGCACTTTTTAAGAAAATAATTGTTACCTTATGCACAAACAAAGACACAGTTAATTATACACCCATAGACCATAACATGTTGTATTTAGGTTTATTTTATTTATATTAGTTTACAAATGTACAGTTAGCTGTGTCTTCATTAGTACAATACAATACAATAGGTATACCTATTCACACACACCTTTTCTATAAATTAGTAAAAAAGAGTGTATAAAATTGGAAAGTTCATATTTTCTGGGAATGGGAGAGGATCGCGCCGCAAAAACCGCTTATTTGGGACGACCGATCGCTGGAGTGATGAAGTCCAAAAAGATCTCAGGGAACTAGGCATCCTTAACTGGCGAGAGCTGGCTCAGGATCGTGGAGCGTGGCGTGATCTGGTGTCGGAGGCCAAGATCCACTTTGGGTCGTTGCGCTCAGTTAGTTAGTTCATATTTTCTGGAGTTAATTGATATTGAATAAATGGGTATTCAGTGCTAGAATCACCCTAACCTAGGTTCATAAGACTTACTTAAAGTTAAGTTTATTTTCTGCGGTCACTGCCCGCGGCTGAGAGCCTGGCTGCTGCTGCCCACTCTGGCCAGCCATGTTCGGAGCCAGGTCATCCGAGAGGTCCTCGGGTTCGTTGTGGTGTGGCGCTTGGAACTGGCTTGGGGCAGCGTTGTACACATTAACAATAGGAGTGCTCAGGAGTGGCTTTTTGTTCTTTTTGCCGCTTCGTTTCCCGCGTCTGAAATGTACATTAATTGTTTGTTACATTTTTGTTACAGAAAATATTGTCATCGGGGATAGTACAATACCGCGTAAATAACAGCTGTCGATAAAGTTCTTATTTCAATAAAATACTTAGCATTTATTTGAAGTTTATTTGAATATTCGTATCTACACTTGTTACTTTCGCGGTATTGCACTATTCCCGACGTTATGTAATAAAACCGCCCACCCGGTTCTGTACCATTAAATAAAAAAACAGCAAAAAATCACGTTTGTTGTATGGGAGCCACACTTAAATATTTATTTTTTTGCTGTAGTGTAATATATCATCTGTGAGTATTTCAACTGTATAGCTACCATGGTTCATGAGATATAGCCTGGTGACTCACAGATGGGAGGACGGTGGAGTCAAGTCCCTATACAAACCTGCACCCCCTTTACGAGGATGAGAGGATGAAAGTTATACATTACTTAAAAATATTTGGTGCAAAACCTTTAAATGTAGGTGATACCAGCCTAGAGCTGAGAATGAAGATCCTTCCAAAAATAATAAAGACATTTTGTGTATGTATATTTTATTTGGACGACGCGTTTAGCTCGGTTTGTAGACATCTGCCTACTGAGCCGGCGGTCCCGGGTTCGAATCCCGGCCAGGGCAAATATTTGTGTGATGAACTTGAATATTTGTGCTTGGGTCATGGTTGTTCTATGTATTTAAGTATATATCTATCTATATAAGTACATATATCGTCGTCTAGTACCCATAACACAGGCCTTCTTGAGCTTAATTTGGGACTAGATTGATTTGTGGGAGGTTGTCCGATATTTATTTATTTTTACATTTACATACTTCATTTCTTTGTTTCTAGTAGGTACATATGTATCACACATAGATGAGAGAGTGAGTAGAAAAATCATTGTGGGTTGGTATCAATAAAATCTAAATTATAAAAGATCAATGAAACTTAGTGTGTTGTATTTTCCCTCACGAAATCGAATGAAGATGAAGCTGTTTGTAAAAAAGGCAAACCAGTTCTAGAAAAGGTTGGTAGTGCCCCACTTTTTGTTTGTCTTGGCAAGGGCATTAAAAATATGTACTACCATATGCCAAAAAATTGGTCTACCAATTAAGGGACAACAGAGTATTAAAGGGCCAACAGTGGAAGACATCTTCTTGGCTGACTATACTATACTTATAATAATTATCACTGATTTCACTTATGTAAGCAGCTTAAGAGCATCTGCAGCTACGCCATAGAAACCCCAAAAAAAAAGAACTTATATTGTTGGTTATTTCTAAGCACTGTGATCCAATTTATCAAACCATCTCATTTTGTTAATTCAACAAACCTGTGATCCATAAAGGTAGGTTTTAGATTTCAAATTAATTGAAATATTGGGAAGAAACAAAGTCAGAGTAAAAATAAGTACACAAATTAGACGCTTAATCTGTTCTGTGCCGCAATTTTGCCTGCAAAAAGTAAATATGCCGTAGAAAATGCTGAAATACTTACGATTTTTTACTCAATAGTCAGAGTTTATTAAAGTTCGTTGATTAAGTACTTTTAAAGTATTACAACGGATTTATTTAAAAATTTTGATGTTTTAGAATACGCAGGTACTAACATAAAATTGTAAAGCGACAACTTTATGCAGTAACGTAGTTTTTTTAATTTCTCTATGATATTTATAGCATGTCCAAAAAGGAAGGAATACTTACTTTCTCTGAAAGTATTGAAACATGTTTGAAAAGCGTTATTAGTGCCTATTTATTTAGAAAGCAAAATGTAAACACTCGATTTTCTTTATAGCGGCGGTGCTAATTGACAGTCTTGACATTTCAGCGGGGTTGCTGTTACAAAAAAATATATTGAAAATATTATTTGTGTTTTTCTAATAAAGACCGAATCTAAAACTTGTAATTATTGCATTAACTAAATCACATTATCCTTAACAATCAGCAATATTACCAAACATACGGCTAAATTAATATTAAAAAATTACTTCACGAATTTGTAGTAAAAGATAATAGTTGGCAACTCTGCTTCTTGTCTGTCAGTCATGTTTGTGTGCGTTCCATTGTAAGTTTTACCATGGTTTTACCCTAGCTACACTACTCGCGAAGTTAACCGAGGTTGGGCGAATATGAGTGTGCACTTCGCTGCAGAAACTCATGCAACACCAAATCACAGAGTGAGGTTTATAGAGGAGCACACAAGATTTTTAGAAGTTTCGGAAGTATTGAGCATCACGAAATAGCATTTTCAATGGTCTTGAAAACTTTTGAGAAATTGCATTTTTCCAGGTTAAATTAAATGCTCATTAATCTCATTACTTATTGTGTAGTCTCAATATTTATTATAATAAATATCTCATAATAACTATAGCTATCAAGGCGTCAAATTGGTAGCTTTGAGACAACCGATTGCTTGTCTTGTAGTCCCAACCTTGACGCTGGCAGAATTGACCCAATGGACAGTAACCATTTATTTAAAATTATTTATTAAAAAAATCATGCGGATTAAGTGGTAAAACAATTTAAAAACCTAAAACCTACACTAACCTAACTAGCCAAGGTCGCTCATTGGCGGAAATGATCCCAAGATGCTGGCGGCGTTTCCCCGCTGCACAGCAATACTGAGCCTTTGCCCGAGAAACGCGCCAGCTCTGGGATCACAGGTAGTTCGTATTAGCTTTTTTTTAAGGGAATCAAACAAATTATGAGCGGCTGGGCCCCATGGGCCTAGAGTCTCTACCGCAAACGGCACGAAAATATAGTTGTCACCCAAACACATATATTTTCGGCGTTTAGCCGCCTCCGCGTTTGTGGCCGCCCCACCTGGATTTTGGCACGTTGTTGCAATGTGTGAAGGTGCCAAAGTGTCCACACAGGTGGAGTCCCACACTAAGGGCCGCCCCAACAAATTGAATTTAACTGCTTTATTCTATCCCTCTTAGTCTTGACATTGATTTTGACGAATGCTGATCTTTTACATAAGTCAGTAAATAGTTTCGGATGAACAGTCAAAGATCGTGACGAAAAACTAATAAGACTTAATAAGAATGAGACAAGTTATAGAATTGGACTTAGGAAGATAGGGATAGCTGGCGAACACGACGAATAAAGAATGAGTGACGAATGCAGAATGAGACGAAATAAGAATTGAACGAAAAGCGAATGGGACGAATAAAGCTGATACCAAACTGTCCAATTAAAATTGCAAATGTATTAATTTCTTAAAGAGTAAACTTACTTCCTTTTAAATTTTGTTGCTAATTCTCCTGCCCCTGCATTCGGCCATAGACTTTGCTGAGGAATCATAGCTGGAAACGAACTTTGTTGCTGCCATGTATTTTGTTCAGAAGTCATTATAGCTGGACCAGACCCTGGATACTGCAATGTGCTTTGTCCAGGAAAGATAGTTACATTCGGGTTCGGTTGCTGCAACACGCTTTGCTCAGGAGCTATTGTAGATGTAGATGGTATTTGATTTTGTATCAGTTCAGGAGTTATTGTACATGTAGATAGTATTTGATTTGGAATCATAGCTGAAAACGAACTTTGTTGCTGCCATGTATTTTGTTCAGAAGTCATTATAGCTGGACCAGACCCTGGATACTGCAATGTGCTTTGTCCAGGAAAGATAGTTGCATTCGGGTTCGGTTGCTGCAACACGCTTTGCTCAAGAGCTATTGTAGATGTAGATGGTATTTGATTTTGTATCAGTTCAGGTGCTGTTGTAGATGTAGATGGTATTTGATTTGGCATCAGTTCAGGAGGTATGGTTGATATAACATGTAATATCTGCTCCGTCACAGTTTGTTGACGTATGCCATAATACTGAAGCTGCTTTTGTTGCGCTTGTCTAATCTTTTTAGCCGCTTTTTTGCTGATAACTGGTATGACAGGGGGTTTGTTTTGTGTAATTTGCTTGTGTTTGGCAACAACTTCTTGGAATTTTTGCTTCAAATATAATTGTGTTTTTTGGTTCTGAAGCGTTTGAGCTCTATTCTGATTTATCTTTTTGTATGTTTCATAAGCTTCTGTGTCTCCCATTTCCATTAATATTTGTGCAGTCTCAAGCTTCTTTTTTGTTGTCTTCAGGCCTCCTCTTCGGACACGTCTGAAATTGTAATGGATATTTTAGTAATGCAACTGTACTTAGTTAAGACTTCAGTAAATAAATATTACAGGACATGTTACACAGATCAATTGCACTTGCCGGGATTTGAACCCAGGACTGCAGGCTCAGTAGGCAGCTGTACTACCACTGCGCATCACCAAAAGACCATTTTTTAAATGGATTATGATCTTTTTCTTATTTTCTATATTTCGAAGTCTAGTAAGAAAGATATTTGACAGGACAAAAACTGCATACTATGAATAGTACATAGTTTAAAAAAACTGATAAGGTAAATTGGGATCATAAAATAAATTCTAATGAACTAATGATACAACATAAATATTTCTTTGCACATATTGTATTCATAATCATAATGCATGTATTTAGAAACATTTCTAACATCAAGTTTTTTAATACATCCATTACACGGGTTTTTATACGTTTACATTTTGCTAACGTTACTTTCGCCAGTTTTAATCATCACTGCTACAAAATAGACATCGTATTTGGTATAAAAAGATGATTTATTCTAACAATTTTCTTCGCGGTTTCATGAACGAAATTATGTCGGCATGTTCTCTTCCCTGACAAAGGTTGAGCTAGAAAATATATATTGTGTATACTTACTTAAATTTAGTTTTTTCTACTTGGTTTAGCTCGGACATGTTTATACCTCATTTAATAATATATTCGAAAGAAAACTATTTATCAACAAACACCGTGTACGTTCAGAGCATCTGATTGTCAGTGTCAGCACTTTCAGCTGTGTTCAGTAGTGACATTGACATTGACACCTAAGTGTGTGAGGTTGCCATGGATAAAATAAATGGGAAATGAATGGAAGGTTTGGATCTAGGTTGGATGGATTTATGAAATAAACTACTAATTTAATCTCCAGTCCCGTAACGGACATGCCAGTGACTTTCGGCGCCAAGCGGTTGAGCGAGAGATAAATAATAAATAAAATAAATAAACAAATATTATGGGACAATCATACACAAAATAAATCGACCTAGTCCCAAACAAAGCAAAGCTTGTACTATGGGTACTAGACGACGATATAAATAATATATAAATACATCTAAAGTTGTAAGGCATGTCTGTTGGATCTGCAAAAAACTGGTTAGGTAGGTACTAGAACTGCTGACTGGTAAAGAATACAACTTGGCATTAAATGCGACACCTGTATTCTAAAAATTTTTTGTGCAATAAAGCTTATATAACTAATAATAATTTTATGTATTTAGTTACTAAGTCATGGGGGTGGCAGAATAACAGCGTCGGTGACCAAGAGTCATATTGGCTCAGGCCACTGGCATTAGCTGAGCCATCTACCTTTTCATTGTTTTGTATACTATACAACTGCTATTATACGTGTTTCATAATCAAAAATGTACAAAAGCAATGAATAAATGTCTTATTATTATTATTATTATTGTCTATAGATAACATCCATGACCCAAGAACAAATATTCGAGTTCATCACACAAATATTTGCCCCGGCCGGGATTCGAACCCGGGACCGCCGGCTCAGTAGGCAGGTGTCTGCAAACTGCGCCAAACGCGTCGTCAAACGATCCGAGTGCGTCGGCTATACGAGTGAGCGTGACAAACGCTCTTTTAAATTTTTTTTTTTTCAGCGGACTGAAAAAAAAATTAAACTTTATTTCAGGAAAAATACTAATTACATTTTTGCTTATCTAATCTTATTATTTAAAGATTGTACCGTGAAACATGCCAACTTTGCCCGCTTTTTTCGTAAAAAAAAAAAAAAAAAATAAATATTAAGGGACAATCATACACAAATCGACCTAGTCCCAAACTAAGCAAAGCTTGTACTATGGGTACTAGACGACGATATACATAATATATAAATACATATATAGATATAACATCCATGACCCAAGAACAAATATTTGCACAAATATTTGCCCCGGCCGGGATTCGAACCCGGGACCGTCGACTCAGTAGGCAGGTGTCTACAAACCGAGCCAAACGCGTCGTCGTAAAAACGCGAATTTCTCTCATTTTTTCTATAACGGGATAAAGTTTTTTGTTGTCTAACGCATCCATCGTATTCATATGCATGCGTTTATTACGAGAAACAATTTTTAAATCTACATTTAACCATTTTGACGTGACAACGTCTAATAAATTGATGAACGCCGGCCACACATACGAAAAACATGACGTCATTGTAGTGATACTTTAAGATGACGTAATTGTAGCAATACTTTGTAGCGCCGTGGACATGACGTCATTGTAGCAATACACAAGCCTACGTCATCATGCTGTTCACAGATTCTCAAACTTTAAAATGTGGGAAGAGGGAAAAGGGAAGAGGGAAAAGGGAAGAGGGAAGAGGGAAGAGGGAAGAGGGAAGAGGGAAGAGGGAAGAGGGAAGAGGGAAGAGGGAAGAGGGAAGAGGGAAGAGGGAAGAGGGAAGAGGGAAGAGGGAAGATGGAAGAGGGAAGAGGGAAGAGGGAAGAGGGAAGAGGGAAGAGGGAAGAGGGAAGAGGGAAGAGGGAAGAGGGAAGAGGGAAGAGGGAAGAGGGAAGAGGGAAGAGGGAAGAGGGAAGAGGGAAGAGGGAAGAGGGAAGAGGGAAGAGGGAAGAGGGAAGAGGGAAGAGGGAAGAGGGAAGAGGGAAGAGGGAAGAGGGAAGAGGGAAGAGGGAAGAGGGAAGAGGGAAGAGGGAAGAGGGAAGAGGGAAGAGGGAAGAGGGAAGAGGGAAGAGGGAAGAGGGAAGAGGGAAGAGGGAAGAGGGAAGAGGGAAGAGGGAAGAGGGAAGAGGGAAGAGGGAAGAGGGAAGAGGGAAGAGGGAAGAGGGAAGAGGGAAGAGGGAAGAGGGAAGAGGGAAGAGGGAAGAGGGAAGAGGGAAGAGGGAAGAGGGAAGAGGGAAGAGGGAAGAGGGAAGAGGGAAGAGGGAAGAGGGAAGAGGGAAGAGGGAAGAGGGAAGAGGGAAGAGGGAAGAGGGAAGAGGGAAGAGGGAAGAGGGAAGAGGGAAGAGGGAAGAGGGAAGAGGGAAGAGGGAAGAGGGAAGAGGGAAGAGGGAAGAGGGAAGAGGGAAGAGGGAAGAGGGAAGAGGGAAGAGGGAAGAGGGAAGAGGGAAGAGGGAAGAGGGAAGAGGGAAGAGGGAAGAGGGAAGAGGGAAGAGGGAAGAGGGAAGAGGGAAGAGGGAAGAGGGAAGAGGGAAGAGGGAAGAGGGAAGAGGGAAGAGGGAAGAGGGAAGAGGGAAGAGGGAAGAGGGAAGAGGGAAGAGGGAAGAGGGAAGAGGGAAGAGGGAAGAGGGAAGACACTATAATGACATTAATGACACATGTGATGGGTGCGTTCAGAAAGTAACACTTAAAATGTTGTTAGGGAAATTGTGAAGGGATATGATACAAATAAATATTCTACCGAGAAAAAGACGTTGTCACGTAAAATCTTCCTTCGCCCGTAAAACCGACTTTACAGGCAACCATTTTTTTTATCAATTTTCACCTCGGGTAAAGTTATCTAAACTTTTGCAAACATTGCCCAAATCGATTATTTTCGTAACTATAGCCCCTACAACGTTAAGATAAGGATCAGTATAAAATCTGGGGTAATAATGGCGTTCTACTTAATATCTTGGTCTTAACTGTACACACACGTGTGCAATATGGGTGGGCAATGTTACATAGGTATTTTGTTTTTCTCCATACAAGCCGAATCAAGCAGTTTGAAATTGTTAGGGTTGTCACTTTTGGTTGAGTAAACCATCTTTACCAATACCATTATCAAAATGAAAAATGTGTGCTTAATATTCGATACTAATAGTTTGGCGGTTACTTTTTTACTTCACGTTAGAATAATCTTAATAAAAATGGTCATAATTGAATATTCTATATTTTTTTGTTTTATGGACATGACATGACATGACATGCAGCTAATGCTAAAAGTACAACGGCTTAATAGAAATATAATTTACCTTACCTTAAATACATAACCCTCCTTTATTTACGCAGTCAGGTAAAATTTCGACAAGGTGACAACCCTAACCCTTTTTTTAGTCTGGGCAATGTTGGCATTCATAGGTTAGCAAGTTACTGGATAACATTGCCCACCATCATAACTCCGGTTTTAATATGTATTTTTAGTTCAAACTACAATAAAAATGATCTACAGTTCTTATTTTATAACAAGCAATAAGATACATTCACCTGAGGCTTCCCCATTCTGTAAAAAATACACCAGAACTTCACCTAGAATTGGCCCGCCAAATCACGCACCTTATTCGACTAGTCCCAACACGTTACGGAATGAAGTTGCGCGCAAATGTGATTCCCAGTGATACCACAGATATAATCTATTTTCCACTAAAAATAGTAGTGTTGCCATAATCATCTTGAAATTGTCTACAGTAACGTTTCTTTTTTTAAGTAGCGTTTTGGGCAAAGTTCCCTGTGGAGGCAAAGTTGGCGTATTTCACGGTATGAAAAAAACTGCCGCTCGCCGCTAAGATTGAAATTGTGGCCGATCCGTAAGGTAGGTAAGGTAGGTATGCCTATGGAAAGTGGAGATGATTTTTTCTCTAGACTTCACAACTTAGCCACGCTGTGTCCTCCGGAACGTGGTCGCCATTCAAACACAGGAATAACTCGAACATAATTTTTCTATACCTACTTGTAAAAAACTAGTTACGTTATCTCAACTTTAATTTAAGAATGTTACACAATAATTTATTGCCTGCAGGAGGTTCCCAAACATTTGTTTATTACGAGATTTTGGAGACGTGCGGAATCTGGAATCGGATATACTTACCTACTTATTGATTTCAACATCATGATTGCGAACCCTTTTCAGGGATGGCAACCTTAAAAAGCTGGTCATTCTAGGCAACACCGAGAGCAGGAGAAGCATAGGAGAACACGCGATTCAAATCAAATCAAATCATTCATTGATAACACCATAGTTACATGTCAAATTATATGAGTAAATACTAATAAATATCGACTAAAGGACAATGATTCCATATAGTCATGATCACGAATAAAAAAATTGGGCAAGTGCGAGTCCGATTCGCGCATGAAGGGTTCCGTACCATAATAACAAGTTTGTTGTATGGGCTCCCCTAAAATATTTATTTTATTTTATTTTTAGTACCTATTTGTTGTTATAGCGGCAATAGAAATATATCATATGTGAAAATTTCAACTGTCTAGCTATCACCGTTCTTGAGATATAGCCTGGTGACAGACAGACCGACGGACGGACGGAAGGACGGACGAACGGACAGCGAAGTCTCAGTAATAGGGTCCCGTTTTTACCCTTTGGGTACGGAACCCTAAAAACCTTCCAAGTGCGAGTCTGACTCGATCAACTGGCCGAGTTAAGTTAAGTTTGCACCTAGTATGTATGGCGCCGCATACAAATGAGGTGCAAAGTTAACGCAACCGATCACGTTTCTTGGATGGCACTTAAATATTTTTTATTCTGTTTTTAGTTTTTTGTTATAGTGGCAACAGAAATACATCGTCTGTCAAAATTTCAACTGTGTAGCTATCACGGTTCATGAGATAGCGCCTCTTTATGTGTACCTACGATTTCTTTTATCTCCCCTTTATGCCCTAACGTTCATTAAAAAATACAATAAATATTATATTATACCCACAATAGCTGTGACTAAATTACATAATGACTTTAAAAAAAACAGTTTCAACTCGAAGAAAACGTCTTCAGTCACTACCTGTACTATATAGACTACCTACTAGCTTTTGCCCGCGACTACGTACGCGTGGAACTTGATAAAAAGGATTATTAAAAGCGCCTAAGCAAATGTAAGAGCAATTGTGCTTTTGGTCTAATAATTACATTTCCTACAGGGTCACCGCACCCCAACAGAAATGTTTACTCACTTTTCAATCTTTTTAGGTATAATTTCCAGGATGAAAACTATCCTACGTCCTTCCTCGGATCTTAAACTATATCTATGCCAAATTTCATCAAAATCGATTCAGCGGTTTAAGTGTGAAGAGGTAACAGACAGACAGAAACACTTTCGCATTTATAATATTAGTATGGATATGGATAGTATAGATTTGATTAGGAAACCCGCCCTAGGCAACCCCCAGTATACAAAACATCAAATATTTTCAATTATCATGATAGGAAATTGGAATATATTTAGTTAAAAGGTACCAATTGGCCGAATCATATAAAAAGCTCGTTCCATTGTATTGGAAAATATATTTTATTCTGCCGGAAAAAATATAACTTTATTAATTTCTTTTTTGTGTTTGGTATTTTAAAGGACACATTCGGAATGGCCGTGTATCTAGTACCAGGATACTGTCTACTTATCTGTCAGTTCGACTGGAATTACTAAGGATAGACTTTTCTAGGACTCATAAAAAAACCGAGCTTTCTAAAAACATCCCTTCCGCATCGGATATTAACAGGTGAGAAGGAGCCCGTAAGTTTGAAAATAAATAAATAATATTATAAATAATATTAAATAAATAAATTAATATCAGACAACCTCACACAAATCGATCTAGTACCAAATTAAGCCCAAGAAGGTTTCATATACATACTCAAATAGATATATATACTTCAATACATAGAACAACCATGACCCAAGCACAGATATTCGAGTTCATCACACAAATATTTGCCCTGGCCGGTATTCGAACCCGGGACCACCGGCTCAGTAGGCAGGTGCTTACAAACTGCGCCAACCGCGTCGTCGTGTGAATATATACTAAAATGTGGAATATACCCTTAGATGGGTCATTGTCAGTTCAAAAAACAAAATTCATCCCTGCGGTGGTCAAAAGTTAAGAGCTTGTATGAATCTAGGGTTATGTTGCTATATATATTACATCGGATTATAAAAGAGGAAACGTTCTTTATTCTCACAGGCATTTTACCAGAAAATTAGGCCCTGGAATCCTTAATTTCGCAAATGTCTACCGGAAAGATTCAAACCTAAATCTGACAATGACCCAGAATAATGTCTGCAGCACATAAAACGTTAGTTTAGTTCCCGTTACTCGTCGCACCTGCACAACTGCAGGCAAAAGTTAATATGTGTATTATTCGTACGATGATTACATGCATAGAGGAACTTAGTACAACTATTTTCAGTAACAAAGGCACGGCGACACCGTTATCGCAGTAGACGCGTGTAAACAGTACTCACGTATATTTCCAGCGCCGATCCTAAGGCACAGAGTTAAAATACTATGTTACCCTATGTATAAAGTCAAGTGTTAAGTACTCTAGCCTCTACACTACTTGCAAAGTTGACCGAGGTTGGACGAATATGATAGTGTGGAGGGAGAGGCACTTCGCTGCAGGAACTCATACTTCGGTCAACTTCGCCTCGGCCAACTTCGCCTCGATCAACTTCGTGATAGTGTGGAGCCGGGTTTTTAGTGATGCGACTGGTCTAGGCGCCAAGTCTCTATACCAAAGGTGAAATAAACGACAAGCGAGATATAAAATGTTGATGATGCCTTTTGAGAAGCATGGTATGAATTTTTTATACTATGAAAGCAACTGACGACAATCGCTCTACCTTGACAAGAGCAAGATACTGATATGAGTAATTGTTTTATTAAATAATACGCGCCGCGAGCCGCTTTCAGGCTTTAAGAAAATGAACCAATCAGACTGTGAATGCCAAAAGAATTTCATTCAAATGATGTGATTGACTTATTTAAATTTTAAACAGTTCCACTCCACTGGATAGGCATCCCAACGGCCTAGATACCAGTGTGTCTCCGTTTTTGTTCAGACGAAATCAGCGCGTGCTTGCAGCCAGTTAACCGTGCTCATTCGTTGATCACCCGTGTCCACCCAACAACCGATTGCGTCATATTTTACATAAACAACCAATTGAATGAAGTTCTTAGGTAGCTTTTCTCAATATCAAAACAGAAAAGCTTCCATTCTATTCGGCTTGAATTCCCTAGGTGCGATTCGCCCTAATATTAGCACAAAATCATCTATGCATACTGCTTGTAGCATTCTACTGTATCCATCATTGCATATCCATAACCAGTATTAGTGGAACTCTGAGTAGATTCCTTCGCCGCACTAACCGTCATTGTGCGGCAACAATACAGGAATCACAACGGGTCACCTTATTCTGGCGCCGGTACCCCATTCTGTTGTCTCTGTGTTACCAATTACACGAAGTTTTAATGAAATGGGAATTGAACAGTGGGAATGGTTTCTGCTGTGATGTTACGTAGATTTTATGACTGCACGACTCGTCGAATTTCATGTGGGACATTATAAAGGACTCAATAAAACGGCTCGAACTCGAAACAATGAATAGAGATTAGTTTGATTTCCAAAAAAAACTGGGGCTCTAAAACACGGAATTTTAGCTTCCGTTTTATATAAATAACTCAAAGGCCGGCCAAGTGCGAGTGTGACTCACGCACCGAGGGTTCCGTACAAACTTTCAGTTATCCTATCTTAAGTGGCCTGGTTAAGTTTGCACCTGAAATGTATGGCGTCGCATACAAACGAGGTGCAAACTTAACGCAAACGAGTTCTCCAAATATGGTGTTTGAAAAGGACTATTTTTTATTACAAATGTATAGTTTTCAGATTTTTATAATAAGTATTCTTCTTCATTCAAAATTTATTCTGCTTTTAGTATTTTTTGCTATAGCGGCAACAGAAATACATCATCTGTGAAAATTTCAACCGTCTAGCTATCACGGTTTATGAGATACAGACGGTGACAGACCGACAGACAGACAGACGGACAGCCGAGTCTTAGTAATAGGGTCCCATTTTTACCCTTTGGGTACGGAACCCTAAAAACGGCACCGAGAATGACAAGGTTTCGCTATCCCCGTATTTAACGCTAGCCGTACCGCGGACAATAAAGTTAACTTGCAGCCCTTAAACAACCAAGCACCAATCTATTCCTCACTTTAATAATGAACCTCTGTTTCACGCCACGCCAAACACAAAACACTTTTAATTTAAAAAGCAATAAACAAAACGTTAATAGGAACATTTTGTTAAATATTACTCTTTTCCTTCCATTAGATAGAATGAATTCCTCGTTAAAATCTTTATTGTACACTGGACTGGAAAGCTAGCTATTGTTTCGCTTGAAATTGTCTTTACGGTCAGGCTTCACATAAAGGATTATAAAAATATACTTTTATTTCAATAAAAAATCTTTGGAGAATGGACAATGTTTGGACAAGAAAATAACGGAGTTATCTTTATAACTGGTTAAGTAATATTTTTTCTTAACTCGTATTCCTGCTTCTGTCGAAATTTAATTGACATTTTATTTCTAACTTAGAATTATTCTACTCGTATTAACATAATACATCGTAAAGGTGTACGGACAAACGAACAAAACCAAGCATCGAACACTTAGTTCGCGTGCGTAACACTACCGAACATTAAAAACAACAGGACGGTTCATACGATTTGATTTCGATGTTCATGTTCACCTTGTTTGTTCGTGAGTGCACGGCTTATAATAATATAATAATAATAATATGTTTATTTCGAGTAAGTTACACTCATATATAGTTAGTAAGACTTAAAACTAATTGTTAGTAACATTTACTTTGCTTTATGTACACTGGGGACGTGCAGTTTGTCGCAATTTAATAAGTATGGGGAATCGATCCTATCCCCGATCATTCTCAGGATGTTGTTGGGACTACCGCGCACCCGGCGCACCAGGGATGCGGCCCTCTTGCGCATAGTAGCGTAGAAGCAATCTACTCTGGCTTCCGCAAACATCCCTGATGCGCTACAGAAGCGAGGCAGCCCCACCACCACCCGGAACGCGTTGTTAAACTGAACCCGGAGAGCCCCGTAGGCCCTTTGCGTGTACCGCAACCACAGACTGCACGTGTAGAGGGAAGTGCAGTAAGCCCTGAACAAGGTTATCTTCACCTCCCTCGAACAACGCCTGAACTTGCGGGCAATCATGTTCGCTCTGATCGACAGGGCTCTCCGTTCTCGTTCTATGTCAGTATCGTCTTTGAGGTCCCACGTAACTAAATGGCCCAGATATTTAAAAGCATCGACCCTGTCTAGAGGCATACCATAATTATGGATCGTCCTGTTGTGTTCGATGTTCGTTACGGGTACGCAGGTGCGAAGTGTTCAATGCATGTTATTGTTCGTTCGTCCGTACACGGCTTTAAGATATATTTTAGCACATTCCTCGCTCCGGTAAAGTAGGTATTTATTTCGTATAGGTATGTAGGTATCTATTTCTTGTTGGTATCTTATGTAAATATTTATAAAAAATACTTACTTAAATATTTCTTACGTACCGTTACGTGTAAGTATACACTGCAGATTTTTATCGGCTTATATATTTTTAAGTAAACATTAAACTTTTTTTTTCAGAGTTTCACCACTTATTAGAATAGAAAATTCAGAGAGAAGCAAACTCAGTATAATTATAATAGGTACACGCACTGCCATGCACGAGAATATCGAAAGAGAAATAAAACAAGACGCAAGTTTGAAAGTAAACGTTATAATTTAACAAAGATACTTATTTTAGCAACAATTAGTTCGTAAAAGTACTGCAAATTAGGCAAGAGTTAAAAACTGAATCGAGTACCTACTCTTTAACAACGTAAACGTTTGAATTCTAATTGATTAATTATTAGAGCCGACGTACACGAACTGCTCGTGAGCTACATACCTACATTCTGGCTGTCAAATAGTAGTTTGGATTACAAAAACAACATCGGAACAATACCTACTTACTACCTAAGTGCGTTGCAATCGTTAAATGCAGCTGATTTGTGTCGATCGTAGGGCATTCAATCCCGCGATTTTTTTGTATGGGCGTATATATCCCGGCGGGATTCCCTATACAAAAAAATCCGGCATTGGAACTGGACTTCGTCGGTCTTAAAATACATTAAAATATGTAGCAACCTTACTAAAACTAAAAATATAATGGATGGCAATAAAAGCGACCATGAGGTCACTAGGTTATCCTATCTTATGCAGTATGCATACTTAACTTAGGTGATACAGACTATACAGAGGGTAGGTAAGCGCCTCCTTCCGCTGAAGGCACCCTGCACCGTTTTCGTATAGTGCTGTCAAAGTCAAAGGATTTAAATATTATCAAAAATTTCATCACTTATTTATACCCCGCGCGGCGAACGATGATTCCTATGACACCCTGTCATCTTAGTACATATTATAACCTATAATCGGAAAAATGTACTGAAATGACAGGTGTCATAGACAGGTATAGATACGAATGAGATACGACTATTATGATGGAATAGCACTCCTTTATATTCTGCCGTGCTAGGTAACTTTTTGTATGGTGGACTACAAAAAGGCAGCTTAGCACGGCACGGCAGTATTGAATTCTGCTTGTTACACAACAATTGCCAATTGGCAAACTGACATGATAGATGTAATGTTGATGTAAAAAAATAAAAAAACAGAAATCTGTGAATGAAAAATATACATTGAATTTTCATTTTTCTATTTCCATTTTCATTTTTTCTGTCAAATATACACTGAATTCAAGTGTATGTGTTAGCTAGTTATGCCCGCGCTCACGCACGTAAGCAAATACAGCAGATAGGTACGTCTGAGAAGACATCATCATTATCATATTGTTGAAATTTATATATCGCTTAAATCCGCACGAGACTCGTGCAACGAGGGATTAAAATCTAATAAAGAAAATATAGGCGGGTCGCTATCGATCCGATAAGTCGAAGTTATATCTACGAGCGGAACACTGTCGCTTTGTGGCTTGCACGGACATAAATAACCAATCATCACAGACACTACACACAGTGTGATTGCAAAAAGCACTCCTGCTAACTTCCAGTCCGTTGAATTGTATTGTTCAAATAATTTCTTTAATTTCGTGCATCCAGGTCGAGTAGCGAGTGACAACGAGCACAGCTGGATTGCGTAGTTCTTGTTTTTGTCAGTACTCATTACTATCTTTGTCTGGTTGGCAGAAACGCACCAGGTTTGAGTTTGCAAATCTCCTGGATCACCCGGTGTCAAATCAGGTATGAACAGTAACGTATACGCTAGCACTGGACCATTAGACACGATTGGTGCATCCCAAGAGACTGATATAACTCCTGTTTTATCGATTTCGATGCCAGTAATCCTGGGCACGTCGGCTACATTTGACGGTAACGTCCGTACCACGCCTCTAGTAGATCTGCTGCATAGGTCATTCGAACAAGCACGTAATCTGAACCGGTAATCTCTGTATGGCGCCAAATCTGCGATCTGAATAGCGTTCCTTGGACTTCTCATTTTTAATGAAAGAGTGCGAACAAAGTTACCAAAAGAGGTGTTGCCCACGAATGGCTCTTCTTCGATTTCATTGCAGACGGAGCCCATGGAATGGCAAATATTAAAATCCTCTTCCACCATTGCGCCTTGAGGAGCAGTCGATAGGATCCCGCACATTGATTCGCAAGCTTTGCCGTAGCCTCGCGGAGGTCTCATGACCATAGCGTGTCGCGAGATCAAATCTTCTTCTACCAATACTTCCTCTACATTCTTGCACTGATTACTAGCGCTAATATCTTCTGGGTAAATTTCTACTAGCATGACGCTAAGCTCATAGTGTGTTATATGAGGTAGATAATCAAGATGATCTACCCAATTAAGTACTACCACATGGGGGGTGTCCGCTACAAGTTCCACTATAAAAGGTGGTTCTGGTTTTCCTACGGTTGTAGAAAATTTTAGTATAGAACTTCGGGTTAGATTCTTTTCATCGGTTGATTCAATACACACTAAATAAGTAGAAGAAGGACGGAGACTCGTCAGCATTAGCCGTCCAGATTTGGCAGGAGCAGTTTTTACCTGCCATTCGCACTTACTGCATGTCTCTGGAACGACTGTGGTATACGTGCCTGGTGGAACACGCACGTAAAGCACAGTATAATTTACTTTAGAATCTGGTACAGCTAAAAAAGTCACGACTGCGGATGTTTCATTAACCACACTAACGTTAAGTCCAAACGCAACCTCATCACATACGCTGCTGTATGAATTTAAGCCGTACCCATGTGGCATGTCGGAGGTGCTATTAGGCTGTTGAGGGAACCGTTTCTTCAGTTCATCTATTTCGCTAATGCATGTCATTGGATTATGAAGAATGAATAGGCTGCCGTTGTCTATTTTGAGATTTCTCGTAATGTTAGGCAGAAAAAGTGTTTGAAGAGATGGATTTTCCCGAATCACCAGGCTATATTTATCATCTATAAGCTTTCTTCCTCGTATCCGTCGAAGGGACGGAAGAAAATCTAACGCTGTTAATGGAATAGAGTCGTGGATGTAGATAAAGTCGTAGACTTCTTGTATTTTGCTGAGGTGTAGCCTCATTGCTTCAATGGCATCAGGCATGCCTCTTATATGAATAGACAGAGATCCGTTGATGTAGACACATCTGTGGGCTGCTTGGAGCGATCCCAGTGACATTATACTGATGTTTCCGCAATACTGAAAATGGTAGACACAAATATTATTCTTACTAACCCTTATACCTATGTATGAAGCAAAAGCGATACTACTGAACTGAAATGACACACGTTGAAATCAGTTAAACGGCAATTGGGATTTAGTAAACTGAATCTCAAAGTTCCAATAAACATGACTTTGAAAGATATTTATTTCAGTCATTTTGGAAATAAAATGTAGTATAATTTATGATACCGTATATGTAATCAGATAATACATAATATTTATTTTTAATTGATCTGGAATGTGAAATAGATTTTAATATTGCTAATACAATACAATGCAATAGCACACCAGAAAAAGTTTACAAATTAAACAGAGATACAATAATTTTAATAATGACAGACAACAAGTGGCCTTATTAGTAAAGAGCGATCTCTTCCAGACAACCTTAAGGTAGTGGAGTTGATCAGAATAAACCACAACAAAATGAGATATAGGACATGGGAGCACGAAATAAAGACGAACAAATAAGCAAGTAAATATAGCGATAGATATACACATACTTATATAAAATGTGTATGATTACAATACATTAAATGGACAATTAAATTAAAATTAAACCTAAAAAGATAAAACTAAACAACTAAACTCTAAATAAATATATATAAACCTAAATTATACATATGTAAATATATAAATATATAATGTAGGTACAAGACAGATAAGGAACACACACACAGTCAGAAGCAAACGTAACGAACGTAGTTTCATAAATCACACAAACCACAAGTAGTATTCTAATATTGCCAATAAATATTTTATCTATTAATGAAGGGAAGCACCTTTGAAGCAGATAGAGATTCAGTTTTTACGGACCTCTTTACAGGAGGGACAGTATCTGCAAGTGGTGTTAATAGTGTTGATTCTCGAACCGTTCTTCGTAATATAACCGTCAGGGCAGGAACTGATGCAGGTATTGTTCCACTCCCATCTTCCTAACTCGTAGCATTCCTTTTTCGTGATACAGTATTGGTTGTCTTCTAGAATGATTCTGAAAAAGATCATGTTTATTATTTGAGTGCCAGGTTCACTCAGTATAATTACTACTTTAAATTTGGCTGAGATGAGGAAGATACATTTTAAAAGGTTATTTTACCTTATTTTCGACTGCATGCAATGAAAGCATGAAATAGCTACGTTACTATCTAAAACTCAGGGAAAAAGACTCAGGGTTTATTCACTATCCTTAAATTGACCATCCTTTTCTATTTATTTTCGAACGAGAATTGTTAGCTCTATTCAACCTTAACGAGACTGGAACTATCGACCTTCGTTTTTTTTTGTCAATTTAAGGATTAAAAAGTTGGCAGAAATAATCAATATATTTGTCATGATATGAAAAAAAATCATTTAATAATGTATAAGACCTCTTAACAACTGAATGAGGACTTACGTATTATCAGGGCACCTGGGAACACACCGCTGTTTGTGTGTGTAGTGGCGACAGACCATGCACTGTGCGGCATTCGTCAGCCGGCATCCGAGGCATTCCTCGTGGCATGTCAGTGCCTCCGCGCCTTCGATAAAAAGCTGGCATTTTCTGAGGACATTTAGAATTCGGGTCACTATTCGAACGCTGAAGATCCTCAACTTCTATGGAAAAGTTGAATATCCCAACAAATGTCCGATTAATGAAATATAAATCTACTTAATTATTGTATTAAGCGGTTTACACTCACGTGAAATTGTCAGGCCCAGCGACAGGAGTGTAAATCGCTTCAGTAATACAATAAATAAATATGTCTCACGAAAGTTTTAATAAGATTATAAATTTATCCGCTTAATAGACATTTTTAGAAATCTGTGAATATTACTTTATCGATGTACTCGTATGTTTGCAGAGACTAAATAGATTTGTTGAATGCAACTTATTAGTAACTTTATTGCTGTGACTAATTTTAAGTATTCCTTTAAAGAGTCATTTGGTTTTTAACTCAACTCTATTCTATGCCATTCTAAATGATTTTCAGAAGGATTTAGTTGCACGAGAAGTCTAAGGCTGAGTTGAAATCTAGGAACCTGAGTTGAAATCTGTAACTCAGCTCCGCTTAACTTTTGTTATCGTTTGTGATTGGCAGATTCCGCACGTCTCCGCTCCGCTCCGCTCCGCTCCAGCGGAGAGGCAGCCTAATAGGTATATACTAAATATATGGTTTGTATATTCTCTTTTGTTATTCACAAAATACCACACGATGAGACATTGTTGGAAAATCTTAGTTTAGTTATTGATAGGGCTATAAAAAGTAAATCGCACGTAATCAAAGCCAACATACCTATTATTCCAGCAATAATTGAACTCGGCATTGTCAGAACAGGTGCATATTCTCTTGCAAGGGGAATTATCATTCGCGGGACTCAAGACGTGTCTGTGCCGAGGAGCGATGGTCTTCCAGTCTATCGTGTCTATGTAGCACGTGCTTGGTCCCCCCCAGACGACCACGCCGCCTCGGTCGATCTTGAGCAGACTGAAGAGACCAATCTGGAAGAACATTGTGTTAGTATCAGTGGTGAGAAGTCAGATATTACCGTAATAAAGCCAAGTGAGTTAGCAGTGTAGCTTGTTGATAGGCAAGAGGCCTGGTGCAATTGAAAAGATTTGGGTCCCTACCCCCATGTCATGTTACTGCGAGGAGGCCTTCTGTTTCAGGGCTAGTACCAGTTATGATTCACCCCATCCTCGTCTATTCCTCAGGTAGCTTATGCCACTCGAAGTTACTAGTGAATCTGGTGGCATACGTCTACTAACACGACATTGAACGTACAAAACCCTATGCTTGATTAGCTTAGCATAACCATCCTCCAGATTCGTGTGAATGCGTAAAAAAAAGTTTATTATTATGTCTGTTTTTCACAAGTTCCTAGAATGAATCTTGATCTTGACTCCTTTTTAGACAATCAGTGGCCTGCCTCGAACTGATCTGGTCCGCTTAGTGAACGGCGGCACTGAACTCTCGAAAATGAGCGATTTTCTTGAAAAGTACTCGGCTCTTACCTCGCTCAGTTGATTAATGTCGTAGATAATCAATGCGTAGTTGTGCAAAAGATCGCGACCTCGGATGCGCGCGAGATTCGGAAAGAGCTGGCCAATTGATTCTAAGACTGGAACCCAGTATATCGCCATGTAACCTGTGATCTGAAACCAAACAATAGATTAATAAATAGTGAATGCATATTGATAGAGCAATTTAGTGTTGACACTATTGGATCCTAGGAGTCAAATATTGCTCGACATATTTCGAATCAGCGGCTCATGATTATGAATCGCGACTCGATTCGAAACATGTCAGGCAATATTCCATTCAGACGACATAAGAAAACCGTTTCATATGTACGTAAATCACAGACTGTACGTATGTGGTTATTGATAATAAAGGACAATTGTCCCTTTGTCATCTCGCCCGGCACCTATAATAAATACCCACCTCTTTGAGATTGTAAAACGTCATATTGTCGAACATGTCAGGTTTCTGCAGGCCCAGGTAGGCAAACGTGAAGTTGCCCAGGATAACGACGCATTTTTCCACGCTCCGGAGACACTCGAGGTCCCGGCAGTGGATGGTTCCGCATATGCCATTACCCTCGACTGTAGTGCTCAGGAATTGACCGGAGACAGCTTGAAGAAGGGCGAATCTGAAACAAATAATAAAAACTCGAAAAGTTTATTCTGTAAATAGGCCACAAGGCACAAGGGCAATTTTAAGTCTTTCCAAGTCTGAATCTGAATCTACCGGCATTTCACAAGAGGAGACCACTGTTGAGAACAAAGCTGAAAGAGACTCTACAGTCATAATTTTTTCGTACTACCTAAGAATAATTAATGATAATAAGGCAAATATTTGCCATTTACTTATTGTGTGTGTTGCGTGTTTTTGCTTCTATCGTTCCCTACCATTGTCGCTTTATTTCTTCTTTTCTATACTATATTTCATGCAATGCATGTAGGGAATGTAAGCCGGTAATTTTTTCTGTGCAATATTACCGGTAATCTGCTAAATCCATACTAAAATTTACCGGTTTGCTTTCCCTAAATGCATACCTCTTTTGTTTGGCTTTCCTTTCCTTCTCCTTCACATTCATACAAAGTTAGTTTCGTAACGTTGGCTCGAAATGGAACAATTAAAAACAGATTATAGTTTAATTTTAGGTATCAACGTTTCGTACGCATTAAACAGCATTTGTAACTGCAAGAGTGAAACTACCACGACGTCCAATATGATCACCTGAGTGGATCACCCAGGTGATTGAATTGGCCGAATATGTCCAGTAGGACCCCCCAAAGATTAAAGATTCTAGTGTACTGTGATTCTAGTGTGTGATCCTTTTAGACACCATGTCCAGCACGATCCCCTGGGTGTTTTTTTAAATTAATAATAATAATAATAATAATTTCTTTATTTCGGACAAGCAAGGTATCCATAGAGTGTTAGTAAAAACAAGCAATATCTTAATCTAGTGTTCATCATCATCATAGGCCGTTTCGTCTGTTACAGACGATTTTATGGAATGCTGTGGAGACACCTTTTTTGGTGACTGTGTAGTCCGATGCGAGACCGGCATGATCGCCCGCACTTCTGACATAAATGGCTTATGTCAGTCGTTGATCTGGTGCTGGTTTGGTGCCTACGCATCCTTTTCCCGGCTAAAGTCTCAAACCAGGCTTCATCACATGGTTTGCGACCATCGAAAACGCGTTTGCGCCATCCGTCTCGGTCTTCAGCAAATGTTTCCCAAGCCTTGTAGTCAATTTTTAAAACAGCCATATCACGCTCATGGAAAATACATTATATGTAGGTATTTGACATGAATTTCCACGATATACAATACAAGTAAATATTAGAGATACAATTATGATCTCGGTCGTCAGTTAGTGCCACGCTATCTCTAGGCTGAAACCCGATGAGCGTAATTTGAGTCACGTAATTTCGGTCGCGCCATACATCATGTCACGTGATCACGTCACACTAAGTATGGTACTACCGAAATTACGCGAGTCAAATTACGCTCGCCTGGCTTCACTCTTAATTTCCATCGTGTAGGTCATGTTAATCACTGGTTTGGTGTAACGCGTAATGTATGTATTTCTGTCATTTAGTAACGTTACAGGAAAACATTATCTATATGGGTATGCGAATTATTTCTCTAATGAGTTTCCGGCTGATACCTTATCTGAAAGTTGTATAAAGTTAGCATGCCTAAGGTAAGGGCTAAGTTAACTTCACAAACTACTAGGAGATATAATAAGTAACATAAATTAAGTTGAATCGACACTTATTCTGCCGCGTTACGGTAAAAGGTCGTATGTTTATACGGATGTCATAGTAAGATACGTCCTTTTGCAGTAGCATGGCCGAATTATACCTATATGAACGAGTGTTACCTAACGTACAATGTTTCGAAGTAGAGATTTTGATTATAACATTGCAATGATACCAGCATCGCTATAGTAAATATTATAGAAGTGATATAACGCAAGTAGAAACGTTTGGTCGGTATCAAAAATCTATATAGTTTTCCACAGTCTAAGACTAAGTACACTTCTACGACTACGACTAAGTTCACTTCACTTTCTGTAAAAAATCTGGGCATCACCATGGACCAAACACTCTCATGGTCAGCGCACATAGCTGAGGTCAGCAGGAAACTATTTGCATCACTTCATTCTTTGAGACGTATGCAGAATTTTCTTCCCATTCATACAAAAATGGCTCTCGCTAGTTCTCTTTTACTTCCTCTACTTGATTATGGTGACATTGTATTCCTGGACCTTAAGGAAGACTTGCTTGACAAGCTTGAGCGCCTGCAGAACTTTTGCATTAGGTACATTTTCGGTCTTAAAAAATATGATCATATCTCGCAACACCGTACGCAACTCGGTTGGCTTCCGATACGCCGTCGTAGGGATGTGCATGTCTTGTCACTGCTCTACAATGTTTTGTTCAATCCTTCCTTACCTCTGTATCTCTCCAAAAGATTCTCCTATATGGCGGCTGGCAGTGGTCACCGCTTGCGTTCGAGCGCCAATCTCGCTCTCGCCTTCCCGTCCAATAAGTCACGCTCTTATAGTAAATCTTTTACAGTTCACTCTGTAAAATTGTGGAACTCATTACCGGTGCCCGTCAGGCAATCGCAATCCGTGGCGTCATTTAAGGAAAAGTTAAAAGGGTTATGGCTTCTAGACCCCTAATTTCGTCGAGTGCTGTATTTATTGTTAAAATTGAATACTTATTATTATTATTATTATATTAGTTTGGTTTATACTATAATATTTATATTCATCATGTGTAAGTTTATGTAGGTACATTTAAGATTTTGTCTTTTTTTTTGCGTAAGCATTTAGTGTTTCTGTGCATTTTTATAGTTTTGCCTATCTTCTTGGATCTTCTCTGTTCTCTCTCATTTGCTCAAAGGTTAACTGGAAGAAATCCCTTACAGGGATAAGTTCACCTTTGTACATATCATTAGTTTAATGTCCTTGCTATGTATATGTATATTTTAATGTACAATAAAGAGTTTACATACATACATACATACATACTTCTAGAAAAACTTTCGTTGAGTCCGTTTACGTGTAGATCGTCTTAAGAAATCTAATAATATCTAGTTCTAATGCTATAAATATGGCGACACAGTACGAAAAAGTGGATCTACAAAAGAAAATCTTATTGGTAAGTGCTTTTGTTTTTATTATTAAGTACGTGCATAGTGAAATGAGAAAAATGCTTCAGTTGCTTAGAAAATATCGCTATTTCATACAATTTACAGTCATATACGCGTATGAAAGGTAGCTTCAGGAATTTGTTTAAAACTGCTGTCATCTGATGCAAATTGAAAAATATAAGATAGGGCCTAGGATATATATATATATATAATATCTTATTCGGGTTATTCCAACCACAACACTACTACGTTACACTGCTAATAATGTGATAAATCGACAAACTATCATACCCACATCCACAGTAGGGCTAGCGTATCGCCTGTTGCGCCCGCTGCTTCTCCTGTCTTGCTCGCACGGTATCGATAGGAAAGTGACAGGTTGTATTTGTCACACGGTGTAGAGTAGCGTGTCCAAGTTAAATATGCTAGACTTACTGGGACAGCAGAACTTGCTGCGGCTTCATTTGTCGACTCGGTATCAACCGTCTTGCTCGCACGGTATCGAATGGAAAAATAAAAGTAATATTTGTCTCGCGACACAGATTAGCATATCACAGTTGTGCTAGAGATTCTAAGTTCCAGAAGTTTTCTCTAAAATTTGCATACTTTTTTTTGCGTGTAATTGTTAACAATCATCTTAATCAAGGACTTATTTCGGGCAAGTTACAATTAACATTTAAAAATAAACTAGGTTTTATGTACATACTTATATGGGCAACATTTTAGAAAATTTAAAAAAGTTCACTATGCAAAACTAGATTTAACCACAGAATAAAGATACTACAGAAGCCGCACTCTTTTGTTATTTGCCGCTTTTGCAAAAGCATTAGCCTACTCGTATCTGATTGGCCATTTTTAATGACGTACGACGCTGTTGGTTCTTGCTTCTTTGGGGCGTGTCATACTCCTAGGGTTGCCTACATTAGCAAAACGGAAACTACTTCTCTGTGTTTGTAATTATTTTAAAGCTACTTTTAACAAAATACGTTCAAAATAAGAGGGACCTAGCGCGATCTTTATAATGATGGGCTCTAAGAGTGCCTACTGGATCTTTGGATTGGTTTAACGTAAACATGTGCGGTTTTTTGCTTTTCGAACCATTTTGATTAGCATTAAGATCCAGTATTATAAAATTGACCGGATTTTGTATCCTGGAAGTGCTTACTAGATCTCAGGACTGGTTCAACGCAGTCACGTGCAGTTTTCGTATTCTGATTCACTTTGATGAGCAAGTAGAGAATGTGTTTATATTATGTAAATGCATTTTTTTAATTTTTATTTTAGCCTTTGGAAGTTTGTAGACAGAAACATTTTTATTTATTTTATTATCGGTTTTACACCCGTTTACATAACATTTCATTTTTATGCACACTTGACATCAATGATTGATGCAAGCGACGACGATCAATGACAATATGGTTTATATTTATTTATTTAATCGTATGGCGCATATATGGTTTATATTTGTATAGGTACATAGAAATAAGCCCGTTTCTAGCGGCCCTTTATGTTCTGGGATTATTACATTTTGTTTGTTCGATATTTTCCGAAGTTGAGTGAATTTTGAAAATCCAATTTCATATTCTGACTTGGATGACCCAAAAGCCTCCCGATACCGAGTTTTAACCCCCTAGGACTAACTTGAAATTTTCGAAAAAAAAAGTCCCCATTTTGATTATTTTTTTCACGACTGTACTCGGGTGGGGGTCCCCTATGACATTCGTTCGAGCACCCTCTAGCCATTTCCAGCCGTTTACGAGATACGGGACCCTTAAAAAAAAATCTCCATACAAATCTTGTTGTTTCGATATTTTCCGACTTTGACTGAATTTTTTTGGACACCGATTTCAGATTCATACTTGTGAGCCCCAAATGCCCCCCGATACCGAGTTTCAGTTCAGCCCCCTACCACCAATTTGAAATTTTGAAAATAAAAGCCATTCGCCATTTTGAATTTAATTTGGTTCGCTAATTTTCACATTCATAAGCGAAGTCGAACAAGACACGGCGCGCACCTTGTGCGCTAAACGCAGCAATACGGTCTAAATCTGTTTGTTCGTGTACACGTTAGTTTGTGGACACGTCCACACGCGCATTGCGTTTGTAGTAGTGTACCTATCGCAGCGCGGTTGTATGAAGCTTAGTCTCTATTCCGTTTCTTTACTCATGTGGAACCAGTCCTGAGATCCAGTAGGTACTTCCATGATCCATCATCAGGTCAATTTTATGATACTGAGTCCAAATGTTCATTGTGGTGAATCGAAATGTAAAAACCGCACATGTCTGCGTTGAAACAATCTTGAGATCCAGTCCCTATTTCCAGGGTCCATCATCAGGTCAATTTTATGATACTGCCACATACCGGCTGTAAATTTTCAGTAAAGTGAGCAGAAAAACCACACTTGTCTACGTTGAACTAGTCCCGAGATCTAGTAAATAAGTTCCATCATCAGATCATGATTTAATGGCTATGGGAAAACCATAGCAGTAACCATATTCTCTTACTAATAAAAAATATATATATTTACACTTTACGGAGATAATCGGTGAACTTACGTTCAAAACGATTCAATGTAGCGAACACTGAATCTCTTCCTTTTTTAAAGTCGGTTAAAAATAATAAAAAATCACAATAATATGTAAATAATAAAAATGTAATCGATGCGTTGTCTTCGCTTCGAACGTGCCGACCCTAGCCGAATAAAGGCGGGACGATGGGCGGGCCGGGTCACGATTGTGACCCGAAATTACTAGGTATAGTTTTTGACCTCTAGTAGCAGTAGTCCGGTTGTTAGTCCGGTTGACCGAACTAGTGCAACTTTTCAGTAGCAGTAGTTCGGTTGAAATATAGCACCGAACTACCGATACTCTTCAGTAGCAACAGTTCGGTTTGTATAATATTAAGAATAAAATTGTACGATACACTTTCTTACTTTATTGTTATTTTAAAATCAACACGTAACCACGTTGTATAAACATCATCATTGGTTAAAAACATTGCAATTAAGCCATGCAAACTCTTTTAGTTTTAACTATGTCGACCTCTTTCTTTAAGCTTAATTCTATTAATCATAGAATTTTAATTATTTTTAAATGTCTTTTATCATTCATTTTCGACGGCACTCAAGACACAAATATTACGTGCTATACATAAATAAATTATGAAAATGAGACGAGCAAAACACGTTCAATATGTTTATTAATAATGATAAAAAAACTGAGTCATTAACAGGCCTCGGACTTTCGTTCGCACGGTAGGACTAATGGAGAGCTATGGAGCCGATATTAACATTAAAATCTATTCATACACATACTTATACTCATAAGTGTATTTCATTCGCAATTTTAATTTTATAGTCAAGGACAAAGTCAGAAGAATATACAAAGACCTGATTTGTGTAGGCATTGTTTTTTTCGCCACCATAAAATACGTAAATATTTTAATTTTTATCCATGTTTTCTGGAGTAAATTGGGTTATATATTGATCGAATATCCATTTATGACTAGAAAGTGCATGATATTGACAGTAAATTGAGTTAAATTAGGAGTTCGAAATATTGTAAAAAAATATTTTATTTATAATTTTAGTCATTTAATGCTTGGGAATGTTAACCATAATAACCATAAAGGCAGTTATGAATGAAATAAATGAATGAGTATGAGTATGAGTATGAATTGTATTTTAATGTTGATAACGGCTCCATAGTTCTCCTTTAGTCCTACCGTGCGAACGAAAGTCCGAGGCCTGGTCATTAAACAACTGAAAACAGACATTGTCACTATGATTAATAGAATTAAGCTTAAAGAAAGCGGTCGACATAGTTAAAACTAAAAGAGTTTGCATGGCTTAATTGTAATGTTTTTAACCAATGATGATGTTTATACAACGTGGTTACGTGTTGATTTTAAAATAACAATAAAGTAAGAAAGTGTATCGTACAATTTTATTCTTAATATTATACAAACCGAACTGTTGCTACTGAAGAGTATCGGTAGTTCGGTGCTATATTTCAACCGAACTACTGCTACTGAAAAGTTGCACTAGTTCGGTCAACCGGACTAACAACCGGACTACTGCTACTAGAGGGTTTTTGACACTTCAGCGGAGTGAAACCCCCTTGATTTAACTTTAACTTCAAAACTAAAATCATGAAACAACAATAGATTTAGTCTAGCTTCAAAATAGAGTATCACAACGAAACTTATCTACTTATCTCCTTTCACTATACACCACTCAATAGTTGTAAGAAACTCGAACATAAATCAAGTCAAAACTTTTGTACCGCTATGATGTAATCGGGAAAAAAAGAAAGAAATATTACCCAATCAGCGCTCCCGCCGCCGCCATGACACTTTCAGCTTCCTACCGCCAAACTTCTTGTATTTTTTCTGTGGTTTCGGTTTCGCCGCTCTCCTCACGAGGCGACCGAATACGCGTAAGTATTGATATTTTATACCGTACATAGGAATACACATTGTGTTCCCTCAAGATTTCCCATGGCCTCTTGAATACTCGAGGGGCATTGTATGCTTCCGAGTGATACGATTCCTGCACTTATTTCCAGTTTGCTTAGTAAATATAGCGGACTGAATCAACAAACGAAAAGGATATATCAACAGTTTTTCAAATTGTGCACGAGAATTGAAATTAAATGGACAAACGGACTTTGTAACAAAGTTTTTTCATTTCCGCGAATTTCAGTGGAATTATGAGTTCATTTCGAGTGCAACGGTACAGGGAAAATTAAACTGCTCTTATATGCGCGCGGTAGGTTGAATTATTCCAAGTATACTGACTTTAGAGTGACATTTGACCGGGTAAATCAAGCCAATGGTCGTCTAATCGAATAAAGAGCGCGAACATTTCGATGGCTATTAATATCTTAATTTTAGATCGTGACCCCAATAAAGGTTCGTTTGAAAAGGATCATTTGACACTTGGAGACGAAAGGCTACAGTTACACGAAGTGACTGAGGCAATTAATACTGAGTGAGGAGGGGATAGAGTGAAGATTGCAGTTGTAAGTTGTTCGGGAATTATGACGCTCGAAATGGGTTGATTCGATTGGTACGGAACTTTAACGGAACATCACAATAAGACGAAACTTTAATTAACGCAAAATTGAGCAGGAATTAAGGCTTGCTTTGAAACCTAAAGTGTGTGATGTAGGTCAGTTTCTTGATCCATCAACAGGTGTATAATAATTATATTTCGATTGACAATAGCATACCTATAACGAATTGAGCGATATATCATCCGCTCCGCTCTGTCCATTTTTGTTATCTCGAATATTAAGAGGAAGTACCACAAATTTGAGCAAAAAACGAAGCGTGCGACACAGAGAATTTCCTTCCTGTTCTGTTCCTAAATTACGTAAAGGTTGGTTGAGTTTTGGAGGAGGAAACAGATAATAAAACCGCGATTTGTATAACCCGGTTACGTTAAGTTTGGACCTCATTTGTATCCGATGTCATAGTTACCAGGTGCAAACTTAATGTAAACTGATAGTATCGGTAAAGGAGCGGTGATATGTGATATACTTATACTCTTAAGTGACATTGACAACAGGTAAAAACAACGCTAAAGTAGACCTTTCTCAGAAAACTGACATCCATTTAACCAGTTTCCGTACTTCTAGTTTAAATATTAAATATTGACGACGCGTTCGGCGCAGTTTGTAGACACCTGCCTACTGAGCCGACGGTCCCGGGTTCGAATCCCGGCCAAGGCAAATATTTGTGTGATGAACTCGAATATTTGCGCTTGGGTCATGGTTGTTCTATGTATTTAAGTATATATTTATCTATATTAGTACGTAACATATCGTCGTCTAGTACCCATAACACAAGCCTTCTTGAGCTTAATTTGGGACTAGATCGATATGTGTGAGATTTATTAAAAAAATAAAATATATTCATATTCATATTACTGTAATAGTGAAGTATCCTTTACCTAAAACATGACTCACCGATAAGTTTCTTTCGGCGTTTCTTCTCAACAGTGGTCCCCTCTTGTGAAATGCCGCTAGACAGACATGTAAACGTGCCCTTGTGGCCTACATACAGAATAAAGTTCGAACTTTATTCTGTATGTAGGCCACAACTTGTACGTATGCTATAGCATAATGATATAATGATCATTTCATTATATCATTATGCTATAGCATACGTACAAGACTTACAGTACCGCCCTGTTAAGTGGACCAATGAAAAACTAGGTTACTTATTTTAATAATAATGTTTTCCATCGTATTTCAACGATTTCGTAAGTACATAACATACAGTCAATTCGTAAATGTCGCAGATCGCTGGTGTTTGTGCTATAAATATGCGCTCTTGGGCTTTATGAATTACCGCCAGTGGTTTTTTAAAAGTTATACGTTTTGCCTTGGCCAGGAAGTAACATTTTCCGTAGACGTTAACGATCATTAACATCGTATTTTGTTCGAAAAGCTTATGTTTATAATTGTACCTCAGCAGCGGAGCCAACACAGCCAATTACATACTAACTTATTCGTTAAAATATGATCACGGAAATATTAAACCAATACATGAATATATGTGAATTTGTTTATGCATAAAATACGAGTATGTACAGTCTATTCGTTTTTACTTGTCCTATTTAATAAAGGCTTATTATTTTCGCGGCGACAGAAAAATTAAAGAGCAGCAAACTATTTGCAACTAAAATAATAACTTGTCAGCGATTAAATATTTTGGCAATCATTTATATTAAATGAGCTTTAAACTAAGGATATTTTAAAATTCAAATAATGGCAGCTACTTTAAGGTAGCAGAAATAATAAACAAGATTACTGAAATCATAGGTGAGGTACTATAAATAATGACTTGGCGACTAATATTAGCAGAAGGATAACAAACTTTATATTAGTGGCAACTACAGGTCTCCATCTAAAAAAGCATTTTGGGCTTTGATTTGCTGGCAGCTTAAATATTAAAATGGGTACTATATAAAAGTAATGGGGAGTTATTTTTTTAGTTTTCGAAACCATAATTTAATGAAAACGGCGATAAGCGTTTTTTAGGTAAAAATTTTTTGCCCATACAAAACACGCTTATTTTAGTCCGAATCTAGCTAAAACACGCTACGCTAAAATAAGCATTGCATTATCATAAGACTTGCCTCAGAACCGAAGCTGTCAACCCCGATTCCACGTGGTCTTGTCTGCCCTACCCCTAGAGTGTATATAAAAAGCCGGAGCTAAGGCAGAGTCTGACACAATATCCAAAAAAATATTTTCGGTTTTAGGAGTCCATATCTCGGTAATTATTAAGTTTAGAAAAAAGTTGTCCATACAAAACACGTTTATTTTAACGTATTCTATACGATAGAATCATAAAAAATAGGTGTTAATATGACATCACACCTGACGAAAAATTGACCAAAATCAGAGCCACTAAATAAAACTATAGACCAAAATTATTATTTATACATGCAATTTTCAACTTTGATTAAAGCTCTTAAATTGTCGCACAAAGTATTTTTTTATGACCTTGATTTATTTTATATGTAATCTCCATTGAACAATTAGAGTAGGCCATTTTCAACTTTTTATCCGCTGTCATGTTTCCGCTTAATTAGTTAATTCAGTCGCCAAAACAATAACTCGATGCTAGTTTATATTGAAACAAAGCCGAAAATTGATTACTTAGCTGCTACTTTTTACTTTAATAGTCTCCGCAATTAGTCGCCAACTTATTGTTTACTTTATTATTTATTATACTTTACTTGCTATCCCCTTTAATTTTTTATAAATCCCTAAATCTGATTAATTTGTCGCCGCGTTAAATACATGCCTTTAATAAACAAGAGTCTGACCTCAAAATTGACATCGAATGCTGAAACAAGCTGTTTTCTCACAAATAAATTAATTAAATCTATATTTGCAGCGTAATATTTAGAACAGAAGCTTACGTGAATTTATTTGTGAGAAAATACGAACTTTCGGCGATAAAGTCATACTTTGAGGTTAGGATCGTGTTAACTAAGTTAGACAAGTAAAGACGAATCGACTTTAGTACCTAATAAGTTTAGTCTACAATTATCTGGTTTTGAACCACAATTGACTCGTTTACGGTAGGTATATTAGCTAAGGCATATATTTCCAAAGGGGTTACTAATGTGTTGCACAAAATTGATTGGCATATTTTCGTTTCGCATAGCAACCATTGGCACAATCATCATTTCGCACAATTGCTTTTTGGCAAAATTTCTTGGCATACTATCATTTCGCACACGTTTCTTTGGCAGAATAGTACATTGGCATAATGTTGATTAGAACAATACTCCTATGGTCGAATAATTGTGTCGCCGAAATTTATATGGCATAATATTCCGTTTGCATGATTATTTTAATAAGTACACCGAAAAATTAAAAGTCGGACTCAATATTAATACGAAATACGAAACATCAAAATACCTACCTTATCTAAGCAAAGTCGGATCTGCGCGGCTCGCTCGCTTTGCTCGCTCGTTAGGGTAGCAATTCAACCTAACACTCCTCCTCGCTTCGCTCGTCGTCGTACCTAACCTAAGCCAAGTCGGATCTGCCTTAAGGTGAAATTGGTAATGTTAGGAATCGTAAGCCAAGTCGGACCTGCGCGGCTCGCTCGCTTCGCTCGCTCGTTAGGGTCGCAGTTCAACCTAACACTCCTCCTCGCTTCGCTCGTCGTCGTACCTAAACTAAGCCAAGTTGGATCTGTCTTAAGGTGAAATAGGTAATTTTAGGAATCGTAAGCCAAGTCGGACCTGCGCTTGCGCTGTATGCTATGGTACAATTGGGGTGTACCGTTTTTTTTCAAAACCGTTAATTCGATTATGACTGACGAGCTGGGTTCTTTCTGAACCATTTCTAGTTATTGAAAAAAATTACAAAAATTTCGTAAAAAAGATACTACCCAATTTTTTACTTGACCTTCAGTTGACCGGGGTTTTACTACGTCACCGTAGTTTGGAAAGGTACAGGTGGTGTTATCTGTGGCTACCCCAATACTCGGTCCAAATTATACTAACGGTTCATTATAATTATTATCTTACTGCTATTATACTGCCCTTTCCTTCAATAATTATGATAATTCTTTAATATTATAATGTTGAAGTTGTGAATCAAACATTCAAGAATATTTTAAATACTTGATTGCGCTGGCAATTGAAACTAAATTGAATACAAATTATCACAGATTTTATGTTTGGACCGGTAAATATTTCGTCTGACAGTAACAATGACAACTATTTATTTACATTTTCAATATTTACATCGGGATATTAGTATTCTGCTATTCAAATTTGTGCTAAATGAATATTATACGACATAACAATTGTGGTGAGTATATAATTATGCGATAGTATCATTCAGCTAAAAATGATTGTGCGAAAACGATTATGCGAAGTGTATTTCGGACAATAGAGATTGTGCAAGATAAGGGGTACCCTTTCCAAAGGCCGACTTATCCTATTGCCTACAATTTCCAAACAGCAACTGTATACGGATACATGTGTACAGTGCGTGCGCTGACAAATTGAGATTCGATTGTTATACCTGTCTGGCTCGCTCTTACGCGATCCAGATAAGAACCTTTCAGTTTTCACCAGAACCCGAATCGCAAACCGAGAGCTTACCTTAAAATGGGGTTACTTTAAAATGCAGGGGCTACTTTGGAAAAGTGTTTTACGCCATGTCCTTTGACCATTTGTGGCAATGGAATACCTACCTTTAAAAATGACCTAACATGATACTTCATTTGCTCAATCTAATATTTGTGTTTTTATAACCATTTGAAATCTATCAAAGTAGCCCCAAATTTTCCTAAAGTAACCCCATTTTACAGTACCGACTATGTACTAACGAGTAGGTAGGTATTGGGCGGTAATAGCCTTATCTCAAGTCTCGACATCAGTGGGATTACTTATTTTCCCCAATATTGCAATAATAAGAAGAGTCGAATTAAGTACCTACTATTTACTGGTTATGTGGAATAATTGAGTAGGTAGTTGTATGATTATTTTGAATTGTTTTTGTTGGTGTGTCATTTCCGCGGTCATTTCGCGGTTTGCTGCGCGAAGCGATTGCAATTAAAACCGGTATTGGCAACTGTTATTTCTAGAAAATTAAAGTCTTATTAAATTTAATTCGATTTCAATTCCGCGTGTATTATGCGGTTGAGCTTATCGTCACTTAATAATACATTAGTCACATTACAGAAGGGTCTCTCCTTTGCCGTTTGAAAAAGCCGTCTGACAAACTTTAATTTATCGGTTATTTATGTAAAATGCGGCGTAATTGGTCGTGGGGTGCAGTGACAATGTATCAAATGTCCTAACATCATTGCCTCAATATTTCATGCACTAAGATGGACGTAGATTCTTTTAACGCGAGGGGTACAAAATACTAGGTTCTGGCGATACAAAAAAAACTCTGTGCGTAAGGTCACAGTTTTTCCTAACACTCCTCCTCGCTTCACTCGTCGTCGTACAGCCTAACGAAGACCTTGATCACGTTGTTCCTATTTAGGACTTATAAGTTGCAGGTATGTCAAATAAACATTAGGTATTCCAATATCAGGATAATTTATAAAAGTATTAGGTAATTTTATATTATGGATTATAACTTAGGACTAAATAGCGTTTAGGTAAGCACAATATCATTATGGCGAATGAACATTAGGTCAAAAGTGTTTAGGACAAACGTTGTTTGGGATTAGGGAGACTCGTGAGCCCATTTTGTTATAATATTTCGTTATCATAATAAACATTATAATTGCATCGCATCGCGTATCATAATATTACGGTTACGCGTGCCCAGGATTCCATCGCTGACTCAGTCTGAATGATGTCTTTGTGAATAATGAAGCACCATACTCTTATATGGTTATTTTTAGTACAATCGTGCCTTCACGATTAAATTGTATTAGTGTATCCTTACCATGAGTATACAGTGGCAGTACTCGCTAACAACTGCGTAAAGGATTTGTATGGAGAATGAGGCGCTGTCACAGGCGCGATAGCGGCCTATCGGTGTAACTCGGACGTCGGTGACCTTGTAATGCCGAATCCTTCGACGAGGCATTCACGTAAATGCCTGTCACCCCCGCGCGCGTCCCACACTCACCCGCGCTCGCCACTCGACACGCACACATAGCCGTGAATTTTGTTAATGCACACAAGTGTCGCTGTTGTTTCTTTTTACGTTAGTACATATATTCTTTGGCGCTGTACTATTCTCCATACACACTGTCGATGTCACTAGCGAGTAAAGTCACGTTCACTCATGGTAAAGGTACTGCAACTTCTTAGTTTTTTTCTTGAAATATCGAGTAACAAACACACAAAAAAAAAAAAAAAATAGGTCAAGTTGAGAACCTCCTCCTTTTTTGAAGTCGGTTAAAAATGGGCGATTTCGCTAAAGATGACTTATAAGTTTATAACATATTTTTTTATGTCGCTATATTAATTTTATGTAAGTAGGTACCCTATTTTATATAAAACTGTTGGCGTGTTCGGAAGGGACCAGAAATCGAACTCGGTACCTCTGGATTACCGGTCCAGCGTGTTAACCTCTCCACCACCCTAATACCAGATACCTTTCAAATTTTTCTTCAAGCAATTATATATGTAAATGAGTATGAGTATAAGGGGTACAATCTCTTTCGAAATATAACAAAACAAAATAAACAAACAATTAAAAAAAGTCTATCTAAAACTAAAACTAAATCTAAACTAAGTCTAAAAATGGCCCCCGTGGCATTGTACCAAAGACGCTGGCAGCATTACCTCGCTGTATCGCTATACTAAGACGCTGAGCGAGGAAGCTGCGAGCCCTTTGGTCACCAGTGGTGTCGATGAGCCGTTTCGCAAGCTCTTTAAAAAGAATTCTAGCGCTTGGACCCCACGGGCCTAGGGTCTCGACACCAAATGCGGTGAAGTGGTATTGAGAGCCGAGACCCCGGTATTTGTGTATTTTGCGGCTTTCAGCCGTCTCCGCCGCCCCGCAGGCCCGGATCGAGGTCCGTGGGAGGTGTGACGGTGCTAGCGTATCGACGCATGTAGCGTCCCACACCAGCACGCGACCCATCTTCCACGGGACCAGGGTCATCCCGTCCGGCCTCTTGCCATCGTCTCTCGAGACACCATTTGGTTCCAGGATCGCGGGAACGTTGACGGTGGCAAGAGCTCGGCGTATAATGTCGTTGAGGGCGGCATGTCTGGACAGGCGGCCAGCGCTGTGATTACAAGATAACCCGTGGTGTCCCAGCTCATCGACGAATGTCCCACAGGGGCATTTGTGTGGTGTACACACCATAACGCCTAGCCTCAGACTTACGGCTAACCTTAAGGTGTCCGGCTCAATGAAAGTGCCGGTAGTAGGGGAGGGGTACGCGTGCAGCCATTGTCCGGCTTCCCACTGGGCAGCTGCCAACAGCCGCGCGCGTGTGGAACCGGAACTGGAGTCTATAGAATTGTTGAGGAGTAATTTTGAATAAGCGTCATCCCAGCTCCGTTGACTATTGAGGCAAGCATAATTTAACTTATCGTTTGTACTATTTATTTTGGAAAATAATTGAAGATCTGTTGCTCCGTTGCTGCATAAAAGCAGATCAAACAAGCGTTTGTATTTTATAACATGGGCAACGAATTACCGGAGCCATCACAATTCACAAACATTAATCAAATCAACCAAAGCCCCGGTAGCAAAATTAATTACTAGTACAAGTTCCTTATCAAAAAGCTACATAATAACCCAACAGTAACAAAGACGACTTACCTCGCTCAAAAAGGTCACAAACGCCGCTATTTTCCTTAAGCCGTACGTCTTTTTGTGGGTTAAAGCGATCTCCTTTCAGTGTATATGGGTTCTAAATCAATTTTATTAAAAGTAAAGTATTTCACAGCGATATTGAAGCAGTGTTTACAAGCGCTGTTATTAAGGCCCACTGTTTGTGCTCAACTCGAAATTTAATAACAATTCGCCGTGACTTTATCTATTAAAAGTCTGTTGGATACTTCGAGTGATATTATGTACGTCTATATACCTACTATATAGGTACATGCGCCATTGTGTATGTTATGATGGTTGCTTTTATCACGCGATAAATAAGTGACAAAGCATCCGTCACACTTTGACAGTCAGCAACTGTGAGTGACAAATGCTGTAATCATTTATTTATCAAGTGATAAACGCAACCATTATAGACCCACTCTGGAAGGAAACTGCCTTGTATATAAGTTAGCTCATTTTACTTAAAAGAAACATTCTTTTTATTTAGTAAAAAAACAAAACTGCATTTAACGAATTCGTTAAATTTGCTTATCTCACCATGGAATCGATTGCACCAGCTAAAAAATAATAATGTGATTTGACGATCATTTTTATTTATAGGACCAAATATTACAGCAATTTTATCCTGAACAATACTGCCATGCTACGGTAAAAGGACGTATCTTACTATGACATCTGTATAAAGATAAGACCTTTTACCGTACCACGGCAGAATAATCCTATTGATAAGTACAATAAAATAGCGTACAATAAAATGCGTGGTTCAGTCTTTAAGGGTGCGTCTCCACTGGAGCGGAGACGTGCGGAATCGACCAATCACAACAGTGAAGCGACGCATAGCCACAACAAGTACACAATCATCATCGCCTCATATAGACTCCCTAGGTTTATGAATATTTCGACATTTAATCCCCGAACCCGTAAACCTCGACCCAGCTTAAAACAGCTAATCCAAGATAACTATATCAGTAATGGCGGCAATCAAACCGCATTTCTTTATCTGCGCGGGTGCGGTTTACAAATAGCGGCTTAAGCCGACGATTGAGCCTGAACTATGGGCGTCGTTAGGCGGAGCCTAATGGAGCTTCTTCGGAGTTAATGCGCTGTGTTCCAACCGTCGAAGTCAGTGCACGGGTAAGGAATTTGGTTTGGATTCGGACTAATAAAAAGCCTGTATAGATAGAAGAATTCAACTCGGCTGGGCAGCGTTCGTGAAGCTGCGTCATATTCATATCTTCTCGTTGAAAATTCTCCCGTGCCTGAAGACGAAAGTCCTCGAACAGTGCGTGTTGCCAGTGATGACATACGGAACTGAGACATGGTCGTTCACAAGCAATGGGACTCATAAGGCGGCTAAGAGTCACGCAACGTGCAATGGAAAGGGCTATGCTCGGAGTTTCTGTGCGTGATAGAATCAGAAATGAGGATGTCCGCAGAAGAACCAAGGTCCGTCATAGCTCATAGGATTGCACAGTTGAAGTGGCAATGGGCAGGCCAAGTAGCCCGGGGAAAGGACGGCCGTTGGCGCAGCAAAGTCCTAGAGTGGCGACCTCGTATAGGAAAGCGCGGCGTGGGTCGGCCCTCGAACAAGATGGACGGATGACCTCGTGAGGGTAGCGGGGAATCGATGGATGCGGTCTGCACGGGATCGCACTTTGTGGCGAGTCATGGGGGAAACCTATGTTCAGCAGTGACGTCTGTGGCTGATAGATAGATAGATAGATAGGCGATCTCGTCAAAATACTGAAGATAGCTGGTCCTATGCCAGAAAGTTCTTCAGTTTCGATCTTTGCAAAAGCAGCCTGAAGATTATACAGAGTGCTCAATCCAAATGGGTCAGTAGGGAGAAAACGAAAATTATAAGAGATAGCTATCTCCTAGGGATCTGTTCTTAGGAACCATGGCGTCGATTTCAGATTTAATAGAAACTACATTCATTTTTTTTTATAACTAACCGGGAATTGAACCTGGCTTAAATTCTGTAAGTAATCGCATGTATCGAATTGTAATATTTTATTCTATAGGTACAGCGATTTTGACAGGGTTATGTATGAAACTAAGTATGAGATTTATAGAAAAAAATATTGATTTTATTAAATTTAAAATGGACGCTCGAAGAACAAATTTCCCTATCTCTTATAGTTTGTGACTTCTTACTGACCCATTTGGATTGATCATCCGGTATAAGTATACTGGCTTTAAAGTAAACAGAGTATAACCACAACAGTCAGGGGTCAGCGAACCTATTGTACCACCCTTGTAACAAATATCGTGGACCAAACGCATTGGCGTTAAATTCTCCAAGTAACGGCCTAACCACGTGTGACCACACTAAAATGTGACTCAATACCTTACTTACAAAAGGACAGACCCATTTAGGGAAACTATACAGAAAACTGTAACTTACGTCCTTTTTATAATAGTGACCGGCACTAAAATGTGAGGCAAAGCTTGTTCACAAAAGGACGGGCGGTTTTTATTAAAACTGTGTTACTTACGACCTATTTGAATCAGTGAAAGTAAAGTTATGGGTTCACTAACAAGGGTAGCAGGTAGTAGTTAGTGCTAAGGTTAGTTACGGCTTAACTTCGTAATAGAGGGAAACTATTGAGTTACGTGATGAAAAGTCAATCATTAGTTCGTCTATTACCATGAAATTACCCGACTACGACGACCAAAAAGGATTATAGTTTTTAGGGTTACGTAATCAAAGGGTAAACACGGGACCCTCTAGACTCCTCTATCCGTCCGTCTCATGAACCGTTGAAGTTTTCACAGATGATGATTTAGGTACTAAAACACAATAAACGTGATCGGTTGCATCAAGTTTGCACCTCATTTGTCTGCGGCGGCGCCAAACTTAAGAGTCCGCAGCAAGCTCGATTCTTCATACAAACGTAGTTACGTCCTTATTTTAATATAACATGTCACATTATCATGAAATTCTCTAAATATAATGAGATAAGATATATCTAGGGCTAAAACTAGTTTATGACTCTTGAAATGTTAATAGAAAGAAAATAGAGCGAGTACAAGTTTTGCATTTTTAGACCCCAGAAAGTTGTTCAGTTTGGCGGCATACTACGACCAAAATATAGTTTAGATTGAAGTCAAAACCTATTTCCGGTGTCGATTAAACTATGCAGTTTGATAAGAAAAAAGATTTATCAAAATTGATCTCGTAGTTTTAAAATGAGAGCGTAACTACGAAAACCTTAAAATAAATTACAAAAAATTGTTGCGAAACTGCAGCGAATTACTCTAGCGCGGGGAACGGTCCGGGGGGGCGGCGGTAAGCACCGCCCTTATCATAGCTACTCCTTGCCTGTCGCTTTACTGCTAGCGCCCTGTCTTCCTCTAGGTGAAACAACAACATTTTAAAGCGTAAGCGCGCGATCTCAACGCGGAGTTGAGCGGACCTTGCTGCGGACTCTTAACGCAGCCAGTTAAAATGGGATAAGTGTTTGTATGGAACCCGCGGTGCTAGAGTCAGACACGTACTTGGCCGTTTTTTAATTTATTTATGTCACTCTATAGCCCATTGAGTCTTATTCGATTGATATTGTATACCTACATAATGTAGAGTAGTAAATCGTAAAATGTAAAAAGGGCTATCGCTGAAGTACTCACACAGTGGGTCATATTTCAAAGTATCATTAAATACGTCTAATAGGGCTGCTTATTGCCTATCGGACCTACTGTATATGAAAATATCATGTCGATCTATTGCGAAAAATAGGCCTAACAAACACACTTTCACGTTCATAATACGGGTGCGGAAAGGATGCCTTTTCCGCGAGTATCAAATTCAATATCCGCATTATATCCCTATAAAAACGGACGTTCAAAATTGCGCATTTCCAAACAACATTACATAAGGTGACCCGTCTCATCGGAATCAAGGGATCGATTAAGCGTCGCAATGAGCTTTCAAAATACGCGACCCTTGTCACGCGCATCGACGGGCCGAGATTTTCATTATAACGCAAACTAAATATAAACCTGGTGTGGTATTACGTGTACGCAATCGCTATCGGTAGGTATTGATAAAATATGATAATCTGGACTTCGTGACAATTTTTGGAGAATTGTATTTTATTGGTTGTTGATGTCGCTACGACTCTCTTCGAATGCGTGCCGCTGTTGCCCGAACAAATGTGGAAGGTGGAGCCGCAGACGCGGAGGTGGTATTGACCACTTACGCCTTTCGGCGCACGAAGAGAGAGAGAGCCCGTCTTGCCCGAAAAAATGTCTCCCGAACAACCGATAATCAAGGAAGAAATCATTAAGTGCGAGTAGGTACGTCCCGGTCCCAGTATATGAAGCCCCAAGAGGATTGTCAATCTGATCAAGATCGTAGGTCCGTTGGACGAAGGGCAGCGTATGACCGGTCGTTAAAAAAATCGTTGAAGATGTTCACTGTTTTGTCTTTTGTCTGTCCTTTAGTTAATGTGAACCAAACACTTACTAATATCACATGTGCGAGCGCCGTAACGCCTGCAAAAAAATATGGCAATAAGTATACACTTAGCGTCAACTTGCAGGTTACATATTCTGTGTTGCACGTAGTTTAAGACAACCAATTAACTTTGTTTTACTCGCCTCGTTGGCGTATCTGGAGTTTTTTTATTTTTCATGGTGGACCTGCACTTCTAGCACAGCTGTGACACGCGACTCTTTCTACCTATCTCTTTCTGTACTGTGAGAGAGTGACGAATGACGGTATCTCGACAAAAATCGCGAAGCATAGTTGTACTAGAGTCTAGCCATGGCACCTAAGGGAGCAGTTCGTCTAGCAGCTAGACGAACTGCTCCCTGAGGTGCCATGGCCGAGGCGATGAAGCTTAAGTCTTTCGAATTGGTAACCCTACACCCCGGGAAACTTGACCATACAGGTCAAGCCAAATAGGACAACCTACGTTTATAAATTATATAGACGGCAAAAAGCGGAAACGTAGTAAACGCCAATTAATTCCCTTGGTATTTATTTATTTAATCATTATTGCACAAAATAAAACTTATCGTACAAAAGGCGGACTTAATGCCATGAGGCATTCTCTACCAGTCAACCTTCGAGAAAAGCCCGATTATTAAAGCCAGATTGTTTCGGGCATTGATATATGTATGTACATAATAATATACAGGCTGTAACCGACAGCGTACCGAAAACGAAAACTGTAGTTTTAGACCATAATCACGAACTGAAAACGAGTGTTCATTTTCTCGGAAAACTCAAGGATAAGATTTTCTAAAATAAATTATAAAACTCGACGCGCAATGTATTGCGTCCAATTCTCTCGGGTGCAGACGCGCGGGGAGGGGGCACGCGGCAAGCATCGACCGTTCAAGGCACTCCCCACTCCACTCACGCGTCGGCGCAAAACATACCGTTACGCCAATGCGCATCGAATGACATGAATGAATGCAACCACAAAAACAACGCAACCACAGATCACAACTAGTATGTAGTACCTAACACCAATAACAACTGACCGATAAATTAAGACAGTCTAACAAGATTATTTTCATTCAAGCAAGTAAAGCAAATAAAATGTGCGGGTAGGTAAACATTAAACATGCGTCCGACCGTAGCGGCCAACGGGCGCGCACTGGCGGATCAATGACCGGCCAGTACCGTTATCTGACCCACTCCACACGCTTACATAATACTGTTTGTGATACGTTGCGTGTTTTTCGGAAAATGCTATTTTCATGCGATTTTTCATGAAAAATTGTTACCGGTAGAGTTCGATTAACGGAAAAATAAAGAAAAAATGAAAACTCGCGAGGAAAATTTGTGAATTTTCTCAAAGAAATTTCCACGATTTTCCAGCCCAGAATAATGGTCTGAAGCCATGGTTTCAGTTTTCGGTACACCGTCGGTTACACCCGGTATATGACTGGTCTCTCGTGGTGAGATCTCACACGGATGTGATTAGTGATAACAAAAGTAAAATTTAATTCATGTATGAATAGCCATAGCGATAAGAGTAACGGAATAAGCACATCAATATGGCGAGGACAAGGTATTTATTTCGCGATGGCTTTTTACAGCGTTGAAGTTTTAACAACGTGCTTGACGTTGTGACAGAATGGCGGGTAATACCGGTTTAAGATGCATTTCAGTTTGCAAAATTGATATTAAAGTGTACTCGGGTAATTCCGAATGTCGGGTAATTCCGAAAATTACTGATATATAATAAACGGGGTAACATTTTTTACGCTAGCAACATTTCTTCTAAGTGTATAGTATCTGAGGAAGTGTTGCTAGCGCAAAAAATGTTACCCCGTTTATTGGATATCAGTAATTTTCCGAATTACCCGACATTCGGAATTACCCGAGTACACTTTACCTAACTTTGATAAAATGGTATTATAAAATACTAAAATTGTATTGAAAAACAGTTTTCTATGAAGACATGTCATTATTTCAGGAAAAATTATAACATCACGATGCAGCGGGTCTATGATGGTTCCTATTATCACGCGATAAATAAGTGACAAAGCATCCGTCACGTTTCGACAAAATGCGAGTGTGAGTGACAGATGCTTTGTCATTTACCTATTTATGACGTGATAAACGTAACCATCATATGCTCCATGTCATGCTGGATTGGTGTGGGCGCGCCGCGGCAGCCGTACAGCTCCGTCTTTTGGTATTTTCTTTGTCTTCTCTTCAAGCCAAAACCGGACCGATTTCAACCAATTTTGGTACAGGGAAAACTGGGCATCCAAAGGTATTATAATAAGATAGTTTTTTAATACCCGACTACTGTACCGTATACAAACTTTTGAAATGACAGACGTCAACGGGAGAGGGCAGGTCGTGATCTACAGCTACAATAAACCCATTTACATGTTTTATTGAATCTATTCCCGCCCTGAAACCCTGGACCTCGCAGTATGTGGGCCATTTTTTCTAAAATTGTACACCCAACTTTTTTTAATTTTCGATATTTTGGGTATTTTCTACTAAGAATCGCGCGAGCTCTTTCGATCTAATTAGGAGAAAAAAACTGTCCCAAAATATACATACATTTTTTGTTTTTCCATTCCGTTACCGCTGTAGTAGGTTAATATGGAAATGGTAACGGAATGGAACGAAAAACTTGGGACAGTTTTTTCTCCTAATTAGATCAAAAGAGCTCGTGATTCTGAGTAGAAAACACCCAAAATATCGAAAATCCAAAAAAAGTAGGGTGTACAACTTCAGAAAAAATGGCCCATGTGATACGCCATATGGCACAGCGGCACCCCAGCGAGTGGAGCAAAGCTTTTGTTTTAGAAAATGTTGGCGCAGCGACGCGTTTGGCGCAGTTTGCAGTGCAGCGCCTACTGAGCCGGCGGTCCTGGATTCGAATCCCGGCAAGGACAAATATTTGTGTGATGATTTCCAATATTTGTATTTTGGTCATGGTTCCTCTATGTATTTAAGTATATATTTATCTTTATAAGTACATATGTATATCGTCGGCTAGTACCCATAACACAAGCCCAACCGCGTCGTCAAATATATTAAGAAACATGTTTGATCATATCATAGAGAAAAATGTCTAAAACAATCAGCATTTTTGAACGGATAAGGAGCCTTCTCAACTCTTGTCAGCCTTGATCTAAAGGTGAGTGCACAAAAGCAGTGTTTTATGTTAGTTTAACCATAAAGGTGCCACATGTTCGTGTGTTCCGTCACTAATATGATCGTAAAGTATATATTTTCTTGGAAAAATTAATCATAATAAAAGCAATATCACAGTAAAATAAGGGCAGTAGGTAAGCAAAACATGGTGACATGATTGTGTACCTATGCGATATGTGGTCACAATGCCTTTTGACAACACAATATTATATATAACTAGCGCGTCACATATGTGACGCGCAGCATAAAAAGAGCACTAGCGATCTTCCTGTACATTAGGGAGACCGGGGAGATTTGAAACAGAAGTGAGTTGAAACAACGTCAATTTCTCGGTATCTATATATCTGTTAGATCAAAAAAATTGCGGACTTAATGACCCCCATGTGTAGTCAATAATTGATGGTATAACTGAAATAGTAGTAGTTGATGCAAAATAGTAGGTTAAAATAACGTATATGAACCTAAACGCTGCTTTATTTTTTTTATAATTTTTTTTTATTTATTTATATCAGATAACAAAGATCCATAATTATTTGTTAGTAAACTTAACATTAGGTGTTAGTACATGTGACGTCGATATATAATAATAATAACATAATGCAGACAATTAAATTTTAAAAGAATTACTAATTAATAAAATGCTTAACACTAAGTTGTCAAACAAACACAAATAACAACAATAAAAAATCTATTTCATATTAAAATTTATAACACATTAAAAATTATAAATGATCACAGTGTCACATGCTTAGAATTTAACTGTATTAATTAAACTTTGTTACATGGAGGCTAGACCAATGCCTTGCCAGTGGGCAATCCAGTCTACTCGCGACCACACGTAGGATGCTGTTGGAGCTATCTCGATGCGGTGCGTTATGGAGGCAGCTCGTTTTCTCCTAACAGCATGAAAATCGTCAACTCGCATCTCAGCAAACATGCCAGAAGCAGTGCAGTGCCTAGGTCGACCCAACAGCATCCTAAGTATATTATTGTACTGAACGCGGAGGGCGTTAATTACCCTAAGGGTATAATTGACCCACAGGCTGCACGAGTAATAGGCTTCGAAGTATCACGTTTCGGGCGGTACAACTCTAGTAAGACTACGCTAACTTTTCCAAGCAAATGAACTGTCAAACCATACAAACCGGCTCACTTTATTGTATCCCTTCCTTCAAACAAAATTGAAGGCCTAGGCCGGGAAGTAATTTTTAATAAACACGGCGTCTGTGTTTATGAACAGGCTAAGCAGCTGATTATTTTTGATTGGTGTATTTTTTATTTCATTGCATATGTTTGAAAAAATCACTATACATGCCTTAGTCGTGAAAAGGGCTTGCCGGCTTCGTATCACTATCCGGCCTCCCTACGGTTGGCCGTCTATACCTACTCACCCGGCAAGCCCTTGTTTCCCGGCGTCTGCAGTAATTTACTATTTTTCAGGGTTTGTGTGAATGTGCCATTTATAATAACAAGTCCAATTTTAAATACAAATATATGATGCCTTAATTAACTTACCTATTCTATGCAAGTTAAAGGAAACCCTGCGCCGTACGACAAAGTTGTGACAATAGCTAGGTAGAAGGCTCTAATTATCTCCCGACCGAAACCTTAACATCTGGTGAATGACGACAACCATACAAGGTAAATCTAATTATATTTCAGTCATACGGGAGTTTTATTTAACCTTACAACAGATTTCCGGGAAAGCAAAAATGAGATCCGTATTTTATTGGTATGAAAATTGTTTCTTGGAATCAGATGGCTTTTGTAAAACTTTTCTGATAACTCGGTTGTTGACTTATTGGGCTTCCAACCCGGGATTTTTGGTACGGCCTATCCCGGGATATTTTGTACGAGCTATCCCGGGATTCTTTGTACGGACTATCTCCGGGTTTTTTTGTAAAGACTATCCCGGGATATTTTGTACGGACTATCTCCGGGTTTTTTTGTAAAGACTATCCCGTCATTTTTTGTACGGACTATTCCGGGATTTTTGTAAGTGATATCCCGGGATATGGCTATTAAAAATCCCGGGATTGGAAGCTCTATTGAGATACAAAGAGAGTTGCCTCGTGGGTTTGCCTGGGTCACAGACAACCCCCACTAGACGGAGCATGTAAGGCGACCCGCGCGCACCAACGATATGGTACGGCAGAACATTAAAGTATCAACACGGCGGCCACAGTTTAGTTGCGTCCTTGTTTATGATCCATGCGTACGTCAACAAAAAAAGAAATTAAATAAATAACATGGTAAATTGTAGTGTTAAGTGGTGTAGAGAGACCTCATAAACATGAACGCAACTAAACGGTGGCCGCCGTGTTGATACTTTAATGTTCTGCCGTACCATATCGTTGGTGCGCGCGGGTCGCCTACGGGTCGCCTTACATGCTCCGTCTAGTGGGGGTGGTCTGTGGCCTGGGTAAATGTTTTCTAAAGTGATCCCACAGTCAACCCAACCAGTGGTTTTGTAGGACATTGTTTTAGCAGTAAAAAAGAAAATGGCTTGCCGGGTGAGTAGGTATCTTAGACGACTGACCGGAGGCCGGATAGTGATAAGAAAGCCGGCAAGTCCTTTTCACGGCTAAGGCATGTACAGTGCTTTTTTCAAATATGCAAAGAAATAGAAAAAATACACTGACATGCTATGTTTAAAAAAAAATTACTTCCCGGCCTAGGCCTTCAATTTTGTACCTATGAAATTTCTCTTACAGTTCTCTTGAGTCGTTCCGCCCGAAACGTGATACTTCAAAGCCTGTCATAACGCACGTTATGACGACATTTCATTGCATGTTTGAGAAAAAAAATATATTTTATAATCATATTATTATATATTTAACCGCGTTTTTTTTTTTTTTGTGATATTCAGTGGCCTTAGGTCACACTGACTGATAACGTTCCCTCTATGTTATGTGGCATATTTTTTTTATTAAAATGTTATGATGTCTCGTTGTTCTCTGAAGAAATGACATCGATCGCGACAACTTCTCCAAAATGTGTAATAAATAATAAGCGAAAAACCATAATAGAATACCGATATTTTGTATGGAGCCGAAAACCGGTATCCGATTCCTGCTTTGAACCTTTGCAATACCTAATAAACATGAAACTGAAGATATATCAGATATTGTCTATATGCTTAACGTTTTCATTTGTCAACTAGATACTAACAAGACATATAGATGACGTCATACTCATCTTTTTCTACTATGTCGATACTATTACGGCGTATAGTCGCGCACGTCTCGCGCGATGATATGACCTGCTCGCTAGTGATGTACGTCGATTTATCGATATTATGAATCGTCTTCAAAAACACGTTACGTAGTTAAAGGCTTAATAAAAACAAAACTACGATCGTTTCCTTTGTGTAACGAAAGTTAGAATAGAATAGAATACTCTTTATTGCACACCTCAAGAAGAAAGAAATACAAATTCAGATAACACTTAACATTACAATAGAGGCAAACAATAGACTCATATCTATAGGTAATTTTCGTTACCCAAAGGAATCAGTTAAGTTATGTTTTAATTATAAATCTAAAACTAAGTACATGTTTTTTAATAACAACTCATAGAGCATTTAGAGAAAATTGGGGTATTTTTTAATTCTGAACGAACATTGATGAAAGTCGAGTCTCATTTACTTTTTGGCTATTCTTTATGCATTTCTTGATATAAAATTCGTTGTTACAATAAAATGTCCCGTGACTTAACGTGGAAACGTGGCATTGGTTTTTAGCCCAATGCCATAGGAAACACTTCTTTGACTACTATATAAATCAAATATTTTTATTTTTGCGGCGCTATTCTAGGTTAACATTTCGTTGAGGCAAACTTTTTTAACGATCATACTCAAGGAGCGTGAAGTCCCCTCATTATTACCAAAAAAGTAAGGAATGCATTGGGCAGTAGTACTTGCTTACCAAAGTTTTGCTTTAGTACAGTCAACCAAAAATGTGGTATTCCACTTTTCGACTTTATTTTACATATAACAGAGTCCAAAAGTGGTAGACAACTTTCTTTGCTGACTGCCTCGGCCAGCCATATAAATAACAGCTAGGGTGCGCGTTTACATAGTGTGGTTTTAGCTTTATGTTAGTTTATCAGTTTTTTTTTAAATATACATTGTACATTGTAAGCGTAGTTTAAGTAAAGATGTGATTGCCAAATAGTAAATAAGTCAATCGACCGAGCGAGCGAAGCGAGAGAAGCGTGTCTTTTTCGGCTTGGCCCAAAATTCAGTGTTAGGATGTTTGGATGTACAGACGCTTTCTGGCTGTTCTCGCTTAGAGGCCGCATTTCTCAACCGATTCTCATGACTTTTTTGAGTACCTAAGTTCGATAACTATATAGTTTTTTGTCGATTCAGTTTTTCGATCTTAAGAGTCCGCAGCAAGGTCCGCTCAACTCCGCGTTGAGATCGCGCGCTTACGCTTTAAAATGTTGTTGTTTCACCTAGAGGAAGACAGGGCGCTAGCAGTAAAGCGAGAGCGCGCTAGGAGCAAAGAGTATGTAATCACTACGTTTTAAGAGACGGGAGTGCCATACGAAACATACTGCCAATATGAAGCCGCAAACAATATCAGTGTCAGTGTCAACTCATGACATAATGCCAACATCAAGAACAAAATAGGGATGTCACATGTTACACAAATTATCGAATTATCGATATCGATATCGGTATTTAAAAAAAATTGTTCAGGCGGTTCGCATTCGCACCCGCGTCTCCAACGGCTTTCCGGTAATTTAAATCATTAAATATTTCGCTTCAATGTAAACATTTGGTTTACTTTAGGTTACTGACTTCATAAAAAAAAACAAAAGTGTGCAAATAATTTTATTTCGTTCAAACTTTGCTTGGCTTGCTGATAAACATAGACGAAAAAAGCCGTTTCATCACTCCAGTCTGTGCTCCAGGTTGGAAGTTCTGCAACACAAATAATACAGGGTAAACAGAAAATTACAGAGTAAAATGAATCTGTTTGTCCAGATGAAACCGTACCATTCATAGTCCATTAAAGATTTTTCGTAAAATATTTCTGTGACCATAATCTAACTCAAACTGGCATAAAAAGTAGTGGCTTTTGCTTGAAGAAAGATATTCCGTATTTACCCAGGTATTTTTCACTTCAAATGAAAATTATCGATAAAACTTACATACAGCACTATTGTTTACATACGTATAAGGGTATGTATTATTTTACCCGAAATACCAAGTTTTCAATGAAACTTACGATTAACATGGTTATAACACGCAGTAATTAATTATATTTTTTACTTACCGATCTTCGTCCGGTGGAAATCTTGCCATGAATAGTCTTTTTTGACCGTCCATTCGACACGTTTTCATTCTGCATATTTCGCACTTTTTCCTTTTCAATCCACTCATTTTTGCAATTGTGATTGTCTTGTGTACCTTCTAGACGACCACTACACCCAAAGAATGCAAATTATTAGATTATTTGTGAAATTTGAATTATTTGAAAAGATCGCAGAACCTTGAAAAAACCAGACAACACAACAAAAGAGAAACGTCAACTAATATGGCATGGCGGACAAAAATGGCGGCTGAAGTACAACCCGCCTAAATTCGATTGTCGCCAATTATCTAATGCTTTGTAGGTTTCAACGTTCTTTCAAACTTAGATAGGTAAAAATTCACCCCCGTTTCATATAGCCGTTGTCGTTCGTTTTTTACCTTGAGAGTTGCGCGAGGCTGGCTAGGAGTAGCTATGATAAGGGCGGTGCTTACCGCCGCCCCCCCGGACCGTTCCCCGCGCTAGAGTAATTCGCTGCAGTTTCGCAACAATTTTTTGTAATTTATTTTAAGGTTTTCGTAGTTACGCTCTCATTTTAAAACTACGAGATCAATTTTGATAAATCTTTTTTCTTATCAAACTGCATAGTTTAATCGACACCGGAAATAGGTTTTGACTTCAATCTAAACTATATTTTGGTCGTAGTATGCCGCCAAACTGAACAACTTTCTGGGGTCTAAAAATGCAAAAGTTGTACTCGCTCTATTTTCTTTCTATTAACATTTCAAGAGTCATAAACTAGTTTTAGCCCTAGATATATCTTATCTCATTATATTTAGAGAATTTCATGATAATGTGACATGTTATATTAAAATAAGGACGTAACTACGTTTGTATGAAGAATCTAGCTTGCTGCGGACTCTTAATCAAAATGGCGGAGATATTTGGGTTGAAAATGTAAGAATTACCTTTTAGCCACTTTGAAACTCGCGAGATCTACACCCCATAGAGAGCTACTAGGTATTCTGTAGGTAGGTAAATATCCCCTTTCAGCCAAATCCCACCTTAGTAAATCCAAGTGTAGTCAGCTTATTTAAACTTAAGTTTAATTTATAACCTACTGGCGATCCGCCAACCAACTTCGAGAGACCACATGTGGCCACCTTAAGAGGATTCGGGACCAGATATTTATTCACCGAAAAGTATTTTCTGGATTTAATTTCATTACTGACTTATAAAAAAACAAGTACCTAAGTATTTTACACACTCACGTATTTTTTAAGTCAAGGTGACATGCCGCATAGCGATTTTGTTCATTTTAATATTTTTTTACGTTAACTGCGTGGCCAAACGCAATGTCCGTTGTTGACTGTATTATAATACCCGCGATCTGTAGAATCCGGTATTCTATATCATACCTAGAAAATATCTAAAACGGTTAAGTAAAGTATGATAAATTTTTAGGAAATAAAATTCCGTGCTGTATTGTAAAAAATACCTGAATATATAAACTACCGGGAACATCAATGCATCCGAGTTCAATCACAATAGTAAGTACCTTACAATTTATTGTGTTCGTGTTCAATAATAAACATACAAATTTTACCGTTTTCTTGAAAACCGCATCCCCTCTTAATAACGTAACAAATCTCGAACTCGGTCAATGGAAAAGTTTTCTACTTATTTACTTTATGAGTGCCATAATCAACGAGCGCTAAGCTAGCTTCACTGTGGAAGGAATAAATGCAATAAACCCAATTATCGACAAAGCTCAGAGGGATGCCAGCCTGCCAGACTTAAACGGCAGTAGGCGGGGACTCGTAGAACCGATGGCAGTTTGGGCAGGAAAGTTATTGAATGGCGACATCGTATAGGAAATTATGAACTCTTACTATAATATAATATATCATCTTATTCGATCCAGCTGCTCCTGATTACCTCAGAACCAGGTTTCAATTTGTGACTGCTCGACCAGGCTGTACTCTCCGCACTTCTCGTACTCTCACGCTCATCGTTCCTCCCCATCGCACTGGGTTTTTGTCAAATTCTTTTACTATCCAGGCAATACGACTCTGGAATGATCTTCCACTCCCCATCAGGCAAGCACAAAGCAAACCTATTTTCAAGCGCATGCTACGCAAGAATCTCTCTGAACTGTCTGTCTGACACTTCTGTTTTAAGATGAATTATTGGTATAGTGTTTTCACTGGGTACATTAATTTATATATATGTAGTATATTATGTTATGATTATTTATTTGTGTAAATTTAAGTATGTATGGGTGATTCTACAAAAAATGGGTAACTCGATGTCACAGGGCAATAAAATATTGTTTTGTTATATTTTGTTTATATTTTTAATTCTATTTGAATACTACTAAAAGCCTTTTATTTGGTCACCCAATTTCAGCTATTCATTTTAAATACAAATTTGTGAAACTCCACAATTTATCCTTAAAACGTCAGTACTTTGGCATGTCACAACCTCAAAAGTGGGCAATCAAATGGCTGTATATTAAATATTACCTCTAATGTAAGAAAACTTACTGTTTCAATACAATCTATGATGTATTTAATAATGTATAACACTACTTTCATAATATAATATTCTCACTGTTGTTGTAAAAAATATAAGAAACTTTGTGTTCAGTTTTATTCGTCAGTCCGCTGTCTGTTGTTCGAATTGGAATTTCGCGCTAAATATCGGCGACTCAAATTCAAATCCGCGTTAAATTTCAAGGTTGATAGTAAAGTTAGCTGCAGGTCGAGCCATTTTATGGCCACTATTACTGAGTTTGTACCAGAGTTGTGGTTGTCATGTGAACACGTGCCAATCCAGTCAAAAAGTCAGTCCTATGGTAAGTCGTTATTTCCTTGTAAATCTGTGTTATACTTGAATTTATACACAGTCAACTTTGTTTTGTTAAAATGTAGCTAGTTGATGTTCGAAAATATCAAATTAAATGTTGATTCTAAAGATAACCCCAAATTCATGTCTTTTTCATCAGTCCGTTGGCGTCAGTCCTTTGTGTTATATTGCGCCAAAGGACTGACGGGTTTCCAGGGTACTGACATTTGTAGCGTGTTGAAGCTGTATATTTTTACTTATTTCAGTTTAAACCATCGTGCCGGTTCTTAAAAAAAGAAGGAACAGGGGTAAAGACATTTGTTAAGGAAATAACACCTTGGGAGGAACGATTAGCAACAAAAAAAAGAAAAAAATCATCTGAGTACACGCAAAAAAAAAACAACTTCTGAATGATACTACTTATATCTTTGTTCGCCAGAACTACTGACCACGAAGCATAATCAATAAACATAATCAATAGATGGTGAACAAATGACCTATTATAAACGACGACCAAAGAGCAAATGAAACGAAAGACAGAAAAAGTCCAGTAATAGGCAATTAAAAAATATTGAACCAAGCAATGGTTTCAAAACTGAGAACTAGACTGAAAAATCATCGACCAAAATATAGGGGAGTCAAAAAGCAGTCTAAGTAAGTTGTAAAATCTGTGGAAGAAACTCCATAAACCAGAATTGGAGTAATGAGTGAAGATATTACTAAAAGGAAAAGAAGGAAACAATGAAGAAGGGCCTTTTCGGAAGTGTTATATAATTAAATTAAAAGAAACTACATAAAGAGATAAAAAAAGTTCGAATAAGCTACAACAAATACAAAATTATAGAGAATACCAAAAATAGCAGTGACTTATAAAAAAACAGGGATGCTTACTTAGAAAATGTATACTGTTAAACTACCTCAAAGTAGTAAAGCCAATTAAAAAGCTGTTTGAATAGTGGAGATAGATCTTTCTCACAGTATTACACGTTAAACAGTTTTTTCAATTATTACTTCAGTGAATGAAGACTAAGAATAAGACTAAAAACATAAGAATAAGACTAAAAATAGTTTCTACCGTCTGCAAATCGAAGTAAGTGAGGTACTCGCCGTTAATGTTGATGCCAAGTCTGTTCCATTCCAGTAGCTTGAAAGCATCTTCCAGTGCAGCAGTAAACAGTTTTGGAGAAATTACTTCTCCCTGTCTTACTCCTCGCTGCAGTTGGATAGACTCTGGTCTTGGATTCGGACTGACATGGTGATGTTATAGTACAAACACTTCAGCACTTTGATGTATCGATAGTCGATACGGCACCGCTGGAGAGATTGAAGCACAGCCCATGTCTCGATCGAATCAAAGGCTTTTTCATAGTTCACAAACATAGTGGTCGGTTATACTCCTTTCTCTTCTGTACAACCTGCCGCAGTGTATGAATTTGGTCTATGGTGCTAAAGCTTTTCGGAATCCGGATTGTTCGGGAGGTTTGAAATCGACTGTGCGTGAGACGATTGGTAATGACTCTGAAGAACAGCTGATGAACATGGCTCAGCAGTGAGATGGTCCTGTAGTTCTTCAATAAAGGCTATGCTCGAAGTTTCTGTGTGCGAAAGAATCAGAAATGAGGATATCCGCAATAGAACCAGAGTAACCGACACAGCTTACAGGATTGCACGGTTGAAATGGCAATGCGCAGGCCATGTAGCCCGGTAAATGAACGGCAGTTGGAGCAGCAAAGTCGTAGAGTGGCGACCACGTATAGGAAAGCGCAGCGTGGGAAGGCCCCCGACTAGATGGACGGATGACCTCCTGAGGGTAGCGGGGAATCAATGGATGTGGTCTGCACGGGATCGCACTTTGTGTCGAGTCATGAGGGAGGCCTATGTTCAGCAGTGGACGTCTGTGGCTAATAGATAGATTAGTTCCTAAGAGATTTATTTCTAAATTTTAATAAATATCAAGCATATGTTATGAAGTTGTGTATTTTGTCAGTACTTTGTCAGCCTCGTCAGTCCCCTGGCAGTCAAATTCAGAAAAACCGAAATTTCTCCGGTTCTACTTAAAAAAGTGACTGGCCCAATCTCGAGCAATATATTCATTACATTACCTATCTTATATACCCGAATTTGTAGCATTTTGATTAAAAAACTATCATAAACAAAATATCCCGAAAAGTTACCCAACTTTTGTATATTCGCCCGTATACAGGGTGTAACCGACGGTGTACCGAAAACTGAAACCATGGCTTCAGACCATTATTCTGGGCTGGAAAATCGTGGAAATTTCTTTGAGAAAATTCACAAATTTTCCTCGCGAGTTTTCATTTTTTCTTTATTTTTCCGTTAATCGAACTCTACCGGTAACAATTTTTCATGAAAAATCGCATGAAAATAGCATTTTCCGCAAAACAGTCAATGTATCACAAACAGTATTATGTAAGCTTTACGGTACAACACAGAGCGGGTGGAGTGGGAAAGATAACGGTACTGACCGGTCATTGATCCGCCAGGCCAGTGTGCTCGCGCAGGCCGCTCCGGTCGGACGCATTCTTAATGTTTACCTACCCGCGCATTTTATTTGCTTTACTTGCTTGAATGAAAATAATCTTGTTAGACTGTTTTAATTTATCAGTCAGTTGTTATTGGTGTTAGGTAGTACACTAGTTGTGATCTGTGGTTGCGTTGTTTTTGTGGTTGCATTCATTCATGTCATTCGATGCGCATTGACGTAACGGTATGTTTTGCGCTGACGCGTGAGTGGAGTGGGAAGCGCCTGGACCGGTCGCTCGCCACGTGCTCCCCTCCCCGCGCGTCTGCACCCGAGAGAATTGGACGCAATACATTGCGCGTCGAGTTTAATAATTTATTTTGGAAAATCTTATCCTTGAGTTTTCCGAGAAAATGAACACTCGTTTTCAGTTCGTGATTATGGTCTAAAACTACGGTTTTCGTTTTCGGTACGCTGTCGGTTACACCCTGTATATTAGGTATTTACTTCTAAAATAGTTTTTTTTAATTGTCTCCGAACGTTATAGACCCTGCACCAACTCAATGTTTCTGTTTAGCCTTATGGTTGACTGGTAGAGAATGCCTTGTGGCATTAAGTCCGCCATTTGTACTAGTTTGATCTGTGCAATAAAGTTTAAATAAATAAATAATATTTTGGACCAGCCGCTATACTACAGCGTAAATAGACGGAAATAAAATGTATGTGTCATAATTATTTATAATGGAAATTTAATTTAGCCCATGAGAAATCCTCCAGTGTACTCGTCTAGTCCCTAAAAGTATCCAAGTTAGTTACCGGTATTCATTTAAATAGAAATGTGAACATTTTAAGAATATTCTGGTAATAATGGTACATCGATGTGCGCTGTTTACTTAAGTTTATGTTTTATGTACAGCAACTATTTGTGAGTTCCTGTAATTGGCTCTGTATTTCTATTTAAGTTTCTATATTTAGTGTATTAGCTGTTGGTTCTCCTAAAATAAATAAATAAATAAATAAATAAATAAATAATATTGAGCTCTCTAATAATACAAAAAGGTATCTATTAATCAGCTTCGAAATAAATTACGGGCGTTCCTGGAGGCTTAAAAAAAATCCGGTATTCAGAGTTGGCGTATTATTATTACTTTAATAAAATGTTCATTATAAATTATGTGAAATTAAGTACCTAACTAAACTGTTGCTCGTGCAACATTTATTGGTATCTTTACACGGTGTAGTATAAACATCTAAGTAATTTTGAAACGACTTAAAACTATCGTAATGCTGTATTTTATTTTCTTTTGGATTAACTCCTTAAATAACCTACGAGTTGGAAATGGATGTTGGGTGTCGGGCCGTTCCTAACACAACCGTAGTAGAACCGTCATTTTCAATATATAATGAGAAATCTCTCATGAAAGTTAAAATAAGACTATCGATATCGATACGTTTGTCGACCACATCACTACGCCACGTTTAGCGCGCATCAAATAGAAAATATTCACATAAACCAGCCCACTGACTCCCATATCACATAACTTTGTTCATTGTGCCCCGATATCGGTATATTCCGACTTATTTATACTTTACTGCATCAATTTCTACAATAACTGGGAAAATATACGAAAACGGGTCAATTTAGAATACAATTCAATACGAATAGTCGAATATGTTTTATGTCTTAACGAAATGAAAATGATATACGTTCCTGCACTATTTTCATTTATTTGATTTGGTACGTAATATAAATCTATATTACTATTACAAATGCTTATTATTCTAATGATTAAGAATAACATACCATTTAGGTATAACCATCATGTACTACATGAAGCTGTATTGGTGGATAAGATAATCAGTGTTAGTAATTGTGCTAATTTCATCTTGAATTTCACCATTATAACAACTAGACGTTGATACAAAGTCAACTATCTCTCAATACAAAGTCGATTATTTCTCTATAGAAATAGTCGACTTTGTATCGACATTTAGTATCGTGAGATTAGGAATAAACTTGATATTAAAATGCATTGAAGGCTGTTAAACACATAGAAAAAAATCAAATTTCCAATGCACAAGGCACGCATCTATTCGCCGTGAATCGAGCTCGTAGCTACGTACCAGAGAGGCTCATACGGACCAGAGTATACCGGGGTGCTGAAGGGCTACTCCGACTTTGACTTTGACTTCTGTAAGGATCTACAAAATGCAGGTCAATCAGTTTCCTGTACCATGGTTTTTCCAATATGTTTTTTTTTATTGACAATTTGACGGTTCGCAATAAGGTTGGCTGAAGGAACCTTTGCCTTCTATGCCCCTCTATTTCATTTCTTCGAAATCCCTTTTACAACCCAACACAGGCCTTATGACTGGTAAAGTTTATATAATCCGTCCTCATTTAACATGAAAATCTAAGCTTTTTGTCAGATTTCATTTTTGTGACAAGCTTTTATTAGCTGACTCTACTTTTCCTTGAACATCCATCAATTGCTTGCTGATACGATTCTAAAAGGCCCAAACTCGGTAGATTTGCACTATTACAGGCTTCCGTTCCTAAGGCCACCTTCCGGATCCATCATCAGACCCTGGAAACTACCTGAAGACAAAGTAATCACAAAGACGAATCAAACGAGCCCAAACTCGAAGTGGTTTTATTACGGAGTTCCTATGGCCACCTGCCAGCTTTATCATCAGATCAGCTCCACGTCATCATAATATTGCATTATCACGTGATTTGCAAATTCGTGCAAAATTTCAGCTCAATCGGAAACCGGAAAATGGGTCAAATTTAACTTGCAAAATTCCATTACAGACAAAGGGACAGGTAAAAGTAAAAACTTGGCTTGAGAAACGTGGCTTGTAAAAATCAATACATATAATAAATTTAAACAGAAACCCAATAGACATCGAAAGACCGATCGCTTTAATGCGAAACCCTCAAAAATAAAGTAATAAAAGTAAAATGAACAATTTTTCAGCCTCGGTCAAGTGTATCCATAATCTTTCCACTCAGCCGGCTCGAGCCTCGTTTGTGGACCCATTGGCCCTCGAAACTGGCAAATTGGAGGGGTTTCCAACATAAATTTGTATTAAGTGTCCATGGGTATAATAGCGTGCTTATAATGTCGCAATGTCAGGAATTATCTATATGAGAATTGCGAACATTAAGTTTTCCAAAGGTATTGATATCGTAATATATTCGAAGATTTATCGACTGATGAAACCAGTCACGCGTTGAAGGAGTTTTAAATATAAAAAAGTTACATGGACCACAGAGAATCAAAATCGTCGTGTTCGAAATTCAAATGACTTTTGCACGCTAGCGGATAAAATAGACTTTTGCACGCAGATTTCACGCTATAAACGGAGGTTTTCCGAGCGAGTGAGGTGAAAATATATATTTATTTTTTGTTTCTGTAAATAAAGACGCAGTCTGATTGGTTAATTATCTGCACTCCACTTCTGTGGACAGACAGCCTGAGTCCGTTCTAACAATCTACTTTGAAGGACCAGTATGTTTTGATCTGTGATCAAAATACACTACTACCTACTTCACGTATCTAATCATACTTGGAACACACTAGACACGGTTTAATGCTTTTCAGCCGATTTCCAAAACGATGGGGTTCTCAATGCGGTTTTTTTTTTTTTTACGTTTTGTGACCTCAGATCTCCGTTATTTATTAACACATTCACTAACCAGCAAGGCATGCTTTCACCGTCATACTAGTTCGTTCCTAGTTCACACCCCCTGGCAGTGAACGCGTTAACCGATTTGAATTTTTTTTTTTGGTTTGAATGTAAGTAGGTATTTTTTAAATGAACCCAAGAAATTGTAGCGAAGATCTGCTGACGAAACCTATGAGGAATTGAAGAAACTCCTCAAATATTAAACACATCTATGGCAATTTTGAAATTTTATAAAGTAACTACCAAATAAATACCATTTCTCCCCCGTGTGAATGTGAAGTCGGTTATTTTTTGTGAAAAAGCGGTTATCAGAATGCCACTCCGTATCGGTGCCAAATTTTCGCTTTACGCTCGATTGAGTAACATACATCCAAGCGATTATCGGCAAGAGTGACGAACACCAATAAATTGTTTCTAGTCTTCGATGTTTTCAATGTTGCTTAATAAATATTATGTAAAACGTTGTACTTAAGTATTAATAAAAAAAAACGGCTAAGTGCGAGCCTGACTCGCGCATGAAGGGCTCCGTACCATAATCAATAACAAGCTTGTTGTATGGGAGCCCCCCTTAAATATTTATTTTACTTATTCTATTTTTTATTTGTTGTTATAGCGGCAATAGAAGTACATCATCTGTGAAAATTTCAACTGTCTAGCTATCACTGTTCTTGAGATACAGCCTGGTGACAGACGGACGGACGGACGGACAGTGAAGTCTCAGTAATAGGGTCCCGTTTTTACCCTTTGGATACGGAACCCTAAAAACCGGCCAAGTGCGAGTCGGACTCGCGCACCGAGGGTTCCATACAACTAAATATTTTTATTTTCTTTTGTTTTCTGTATTTATTGTTATCGCGGCAGCATAAATACTTACATAATCTGTGAACATTGCAACTGTCTAAGATACAAGTCTGGTGACAGACAGACGCACAGCGGATGGATGAAGTGTCCCGTTTACTCTATAGGTACGCCACTCTAAAAAACAAAAATAAAATAAACTCAAACCTCCTCGCCGCGGAATCCTTTATTCTATTTGTATTTAAACTTTTCGTTGAAGATTAGTTCTTCCACGTGACCTCCCTGAACGCTCTTGTTTCAGTTCAGGGTAGCTCTGCATTTTAAGGATGCTCAAGTAGCACCCAGAGCGAACAGCCTGTTCGTGTTCGTATTTCCAGATTATTAATAAATCAGTTTAACATCACATCTTTACCATTTCAGTAAGAAATATGATGAAATTGATTGTGTAGGAGCCAGTTAGCGACTACACTTGTAGTTATGGGTAGTTGTAGTTGATGGAGTGCGATGAAAGATAGTTAAAATTTATAGAAAATATATTGAAAGAACGTAAAGATACAGTGACGTTAATAGTTGATTGCTCTTTCTCTAGATGCGTAAAAGTGTTGTTGTTTCGTAATGCACACTTCTTTTATAACCTTACATATTACTAATATTCGTTGCCGTGCAACTTAAAGTAGGTCGCAAGTAAGCATGAGGAAATGTACGGTGATGAAACCGTACATATTGGCAACCCTTAAAGAAAAGAAAAGAAAAGAAAAGAAAGAAAATTGTTGAGAGAAAGAGAAACCATCACAAAGTGAATAATTAATTAATCAAATTCGAAGGCTACGTTGTCAGCAGAGGCGTGGTCTCGATGATGGCGTTCCGCTTGACTCGTCGAAGGCTTTGGTTCTCTCTCTCGTAGAGTTCTTGTTGGTGGAATGGTTTGCATTTCGATGTCTTCGTAATGTCGCTTTTTTGGCTTGAGCGAACATTGGCTCCGTGACGTACGTTTCATACAAAGGAAACGTCGCTTCACAGCCCACACGACGAATACAGTTATGGCTATCCCTAACAACAGGTAGCTAATAGTATATTGGTGGATGTCGTGACTGGAGATGTTTGATGGTAGCGCTTGTTCATGCTTGTACTGCCCTGTTAGTCTTCTATCAATTTCTGCTTCTTCTGAGTGCTCGAAAGTTGTGGGCGATATTTTATTTATCATACACTTTTGCACAATCCAATGAAGAAAAACATGTCAACAAACTACAACAAAAATAATTCATCAAGTCAACGACCGGCTACTTTAACTACGCGACCAACTTCTAATCATTTATCCAACAAAGAAACAGAAATTCTTTTAACTACGGTCCAGCTGAGGGTACAGGCGATCGACGGTACTGACGTCACTCTTCGAGCCCTTCTCGACCAAGGCAGTCAAGTCAATCTTCTCACTGAAAACACTGCACAACTACTAAAACTACCAAGAAACAAACTCAGCGCCACAATCTCTGGGATTGGAGCGTCATCCAAAGATTGCAAAGGCCGCGTTCAATTGAAGTGCAAGTCAATGTACTCGGATTACGCCTTTGAAACTCAAGCACTAGTTATGAGTAAAATAACAAATAATTTACCCAACGCTACGTTTGAAAGGAAGAACTGGCCGCACTTAGAAAATTTAAAGCTCGCCGATCCTAACTACAACTTGTCTCGCTCAGTTGACTTACTGCTCGGGGCAGACGTGTACTCCAAAATTATCCTAGACGGAGTCCTTAGAGGTAACCCAGGATCTCCTCTTGCACAACAAACTCATCTTGGCTGGATTTTGTGCGGAAAACTTCAAACTTTCAACTGTCATATAACTACCTTAGACTTGGAAGAGATAACTAAATTCTGGGAGACGGAAGACATTATGCAGGATAGCTCGGACGTACCTCAGGAAGACCATCACTGCGAAACTTATTACAAGCAAACTGTTCAGCGAGCCTCGGATGGGAAATATATAGTTCAGATGCCTTTCCATCCCAACTATGAAGAAAAACTTGGAAGCTCAAAAGCTATAGCTATCTCACAATTTCTACAACTCGAGAAAAGACTACAAAGGAAGGCGAAGCTAGCCGAAATGTATAAGGATTTCATAAAAGAGTACGCGGACCTCGGGCACATGAAGCTTTCTTCTTCAACTACATCTCCTGAGTACTTTCTTCCTCATCATGGAGTACTCCGGGATAGCTCCAGCACAACCAAACTTAGGGTGGTTTTCAATGGATCACAGAACACGACTAGCGGTCATAGTCTAAACAGCGTGCAATTCAAAGGCCCTAATCTTCAGAAGGACATTCAAAGTCTGATCCTGAAATGGAGAACATACAAGTACGCCTATACCGCAGATATAGCAAAAATGTACCGCTGCATCTGGATAGCTGAAGAACAACACTCCGTTCAAAAAATTATATGGCGCAAGTCACCTAATGAAAAATTAAAGGAATATAGCCTCTGTACGGTTTCCTACGGAACTAAGAGCGCACCTTGGCTCGCAATCAGAACCCTAAAACAGCTAGCTACGGATGACGGCCATAAATACCCTGCGGCAGCGAACGCGTTGCTTAACGAGTTCTATGTTGATGACCTACTTAGCGGTCATCACTCACTTCAAGCAGCCGAAGAGCTACAAACTACACTTATCGAGTTATTAAAGGGTGGAGGGATGAATTTAAGAAAATGGTCCGCGAACCATCCTGCCCTCTTACAAAACTTGAAGGAAGATCAAGTTTCAACTACCGGAATCTTCGATTTCAAAAACGAACAGGCTACGAAAACACTCGGACTCTCGTGGAATCCCGGCAACGACACGTTCACGTTCAACTGGGACTTGGACTCGAAGAAAGCCAGTATACTAACAAAACGAGTACTACTCTCAGAGATTTCGAGGTTATATGATCCCGTAGGATTTTGGGCCCCAATTACAATCACAGCAAAACTACTCTTCCAGCGGGTTTGGCTAAATCAACTTTCTTGGGATGAGGAACTACCTAAAGACCTGCAAGACAGCTGGACAAGATTCAAAATGGAACTAAAAGAAATAAAAACTTTGAAACTACAACGATGGGTCGGTACAACAGAAAACGAGATACAACTTTTTGGCTTTTCCGATGCGAGCGAAAAAGCCTATTCCTGTGTCATATATAATAAAACGACGAACGAGCAAGGAGAAATTGTCACCACCCTAGTCGCAGCGAAAACTAGAGTTGCACCCCTAGCCAGTAAAAAGTCGTTGCCAAAATTAGAACTAGCCGGCGCCTTACTCTTATCGCAACTTGTTAAAAAGATAAAGGAAGCATTGACGGGATTCACCGTAACTATACATGCGTGGTGTGACTCACAAGTAGTCTTGGCCTGGCTACAAGGAGATACCTCAAGATGGGAGAAATATGTCGCAAACCGTGTTACCAAAATCACGGAAATAATACCAGTTACACAATGGCACTACGTAAAGTCCGAACAGAACGCAGCTGACGCCGCCTCGAGGGGACTCTATCCTAACAAGCTCATGAACTTCCAACTCTGGTGGCATGGACCCGAATTTTTGAAGTCATTTGATAGTGAAAGTCAAAAGAAAAATCCACCTACTTCATTTACAACAAACATATGCGTCACAAACGAGACAGAAACGAGATCGTCATCGAAACATAACAAATATATTACGAATGAATTGTTGCAAAAATACAGTTCATTCACACGTGTAACAAGAGTTATAGCATGGATATTACGTTTTATAGCTGCACGTAACAATAAAAGGTCTGACACTGCATACCTAACTACGAGCGAACATTGGCTCCGTGACGTACGTTTCATACAAAGGAAACGTCGCTTCACAGCCCACACGACGAATACAGTTATGGCTATCCCTAACAACAGGTAGCTAATAGTATATTGGTGGATGTCGTGACTGGAGATGTTTGATGGTAGCGCTTGTTCATGCTTGTACTGCCCTGTTAGTCTTCTATCAATTTCTGCTTCTTCTGAGTGCTCGAAAGTTGTGGGCGATATTTTGTAGGAAGTTAAGTTCACAATTCGGTTGACGGATGAGTTGACGACCGGTACGTTGATGTTGTAGTCAATTTGAATTTTGCTGTTAAATTGATTGTGAGAATGAATTGTGAGGTGCGAAGCTTGCAGTACGCACCCTTGCGGCAATGTAACGATCCCGGACGATGTCATAGTATGAGCTGTGACGTCATTCTCACATATGGTTCGTAGTGAGCAGGTGTTGCAACAAACTGCAAGCCAAGTGTTTATTGCATGAAGTTCAATCCACTCGTCCTTGCATGACGTATTTATTACGTCACACGGCGTGGTGTAGTGATGCCCGAGCAGTTTTGCTTCGCACGAGACATTGTTATTGTTTAAGTTATAAACAGGTAGGTTCTTATTACATATGTATATGTCTGGCCTTTGTTGTATGCATTGTTTGAATAGTTCTTCAGTTAGTGAAACGTAAATATTCTTTCTGAAGTTTACGCCGATGTATTTGGAAGTAGTTATTATAATTGCAGTTCCCATGGTGGACTTCACAGGCAATGGTATAGCTTGGTAGAATGTGAAGTCTGCGTCAGAAATGAGTGGTATGTGAATCTCAAACAGGAAGTAGCTGTCTGTCACACGTGCCTTGACATAAAGGTAGACATTATTGACATTAAATGTAGGAGCCAGTGAGCGACTACACTTGTAGTTATGGGTAGTTGTAGTTGATGGAGTGCGATGAAAGATAGTTAAAGTTTATAGAAAATATATTGAAAGAACGTAAAGATACAGTGACGTTAATAGTTGATTGCTCTTTCTCTAGTTGCGTAAAAGTGTATGATGACGCATATTGCATTCTTTGCAAGTTTTTGTTGACTTGCATTCACTGTTGCCGTGGCTGTATAAACAGTTTTTGCAAATTTGCAGTCTGGCGGCAGTTATGTTACGTTGGACCGGATCTAGGTCAATAAACTTCGGACATTGCATCAACACATGACTTCCATCGCATAATGTACAATTTCCGTATAATGTGTGATAACTTTTCGGCAGCTCCGTTTTGTAGGTAAATGATTTCTTAGCTTGGTAGGGTTTGTTGAAAGTTAATTTGTTGAAGTTTGATGGCTTCTGGTAGTTAGATGTACTAGTAATGGCTTCTTTCTTCTGGTTCTTCATAGTTTCATATGCCATAAATCTGTTTTCCAAGAAGGATAGAAATTCAGTTAAGACTGGTAGTTCCCTTTGATTTTGTAGTTCCTTTAGGTAATCGTTAAAAGACGATGAATCAAGTTTCAGCGACATAAGATGTACGATCATCGGATCCCATGTAGTTATTTCGAGTCCGATATTGGCGAGCCCGTTGAGACATTCTAATATTACATCGTGCATCTTTTTGAAGCTGTGGGCATCCGGATGATGCGCGACGGGTAAATTCAGCATGGTGTTAATGTATGAAGTGAATTGCAGACGCTTGTTGTCATAACGTTGTGTTAGTATTTCCCAACAGGAAGAGTAGTTCTCGGCGCTTATGGTGAGATGCTGCACCAATCTTTCAGCTTCACCTCGTAGTTTAGTTTTCAAGTGCTGCATTTTCTGCGCTTTGTTAATAGTAGGGTTGTTGTGAATAGTTTCTAGGAAGAGATCTTTGAATGATACCCATTGACTGTAGTTTCCTGTAAACTCGGGGACTTGAACTCTCGGGGCCGAATGCTGATAATGAGCTACCGACCAGATCTTGCCGTTCAATCTCCGTTTCAGTTCGTCATACTTGTGCTCTATGTTGACGAATAGATCGTAGTAATGTTCGTTAGAGCCTTTAAGAATGGCATCTAACTCCCAGTGATGCTTGTCAATAGGTTCCCATTTTGACTTCAAGATGGTGAGGTGATCTTCTAGTTCCCATTTTTGAGAAATCGTGTCGATGTCGACTTTAGACATCGCACGGTCGAGAGCTTTAAAGTTGCACTCTTGTTTGCTAAGTAGTTCACGAAGCTTGCCATCATTATGCTGGTACTCCTCGTCTATATCCGTTGTGTTAAATTCTACCTTGTCCCCTTGTTCGAGGCTCTGCGAACGCAAAAGGTTCAAAATATCTTGTTTAGTTGACTGGTACATGGCTTTAGTTTTTCCGTAGATGTCTCCTGTGAAGTATTCAATAGTTTTTTCTTCCAATTCTTGCTCGAGGACGTTATGCCGGTGGCTAAAGTCCTCCCACAAATCCGACAGAGTAGTAAGTCGCTTGTTCAAATATTCCTGGGTCTTCCTAGATCCGCCGTCCTTCTTGTAGTTTGTACAGAAGATCTTGATATTCTCGAAGCTGACCTTTTGTTGCTCGAGCGTGCTCATGATGATATCAATATCAGAACGTAGCTCGTTTAGTTATGTTATGTATATAGTTGTATGTAGTTGAATGTAGTTGAAGTTAGAAGGTAGTTGCTTGAAGATAATAGTTGATGTCGCTAGTGACGGTAGTTAATTAGTTATGTTGAGTTCTTGAGTTCAATTGCCGTTTGAGGTACCTTGTAGTTGAGGTTAGCAGCTTGCAGCTGCAATAACTTGAAGATAGTTGATAGTAGTTGAAGATATCGTCGCGTTAAGTTGAAGTTAGTTGCTTGAAGTTGTAGTTGAAGCCGCTGATTAGTAGTTGAGTTTCACTAGTTCACGACCTGAGGTCTTCTTCCCAATCCTGGATCACCGCCGCACGTAGTTGTCGCTTCAGGAGTTCCGGGCCGGGATGGTCGCGCAGGGTAATCAATGTAATTGCACTAGAAATTACGATATTGTGCGCCTTCTCAATTCACTGGTGGAACCCGCTTGTGGGAAGCCAGCAAACCGATTCGCTACCGTAATTGAAGCACAAAAACACTGAATTACCTTGTAGGTTCGAAGGACCATTAAATGTAGGAGCCAGTTAGCGACTACACTTGTAGTTATGGGTAGTTGTAGTTGATGGAGTGCGATGAAAGATAGTTAAAATTTATAGAAAATATATTGAAAGAACGTAAAGATACAGTGACGTTAATAGTTGATTGCTCTTTCTCTAGATGCGTAAAAGTGTTGTTGTTTCGTAATGCACACTTCTTTTATAACCTTACATATTACTAATATTCGTTGCCGTGCAACTTAAAGTAGGTCGCAAGTAAGCATGAGGAAATGTACGGTGATGAAACCGTACAGATTGATTAAGGGACGAAAAGGGTATTTTTGGAAAAACTGCCCTAGGAAAATGCATTCTTGCTTCCGTGACTGTAATTTAAGGTTAACCTGTAAATACCGTTAGGTGTTAATATAAGTGATAGGTGCATAGAGCTAAAAATAATATAAGAGCGCGATCTCGCCAACAAACTGTCTTAGCAGTTTGGAGAGTTAATTTCAGTTGTATGCAGTTATGTACACTTTTTTTTGGAAAAAAAATTAAAAAAGAAAAAAAAAAGTATAATGACGTCCTCTGCTGGACAAAAGCTTCCTCCAGGATATCCATGTTGAATGGTCCTGCGATATTCACATTCAACCGCTTCTCGCAACCTTGACTACGTTTATGATTTTCTTAGTATTCATTTGGACCAGAATCATAATATTGGGTGTTTCAATAAAAAAAAACAACAGGAAGATATTTGCATCTCGGGGTGGAAAAGTCTGTCATATCCTTCCTATCATTAAATCGTTACAAATCAGTATTAAAGCGATTTGGACATTAACTAGTATATAGAGTAAACTCCGTGTTCAGCTGACAATCGTCATGTTTATCTGTTACTATGTTATTTTGATGACACGGTTGGCGCGTTTTGTAGTGCATCTGCCTACTGAGCCGGCGATCCTGGGTTCGAATCCCGGCCAGGGCAAATATTTGTGTGATGAACTCGAATATTTGTTCCTGGGCCATGGATGTTATCTGTATAATATGTATTTATGGTTGCTTTTAACATCCCTAGCAACCAATGGGAAGAGCTGGCCGAGGATCGTGACAAGTGGCGACGTCTTGTTTATGAGGGCCAGTCAAAGCACAAGGAAACCTGGTTTGGGGTGCTGAGGGAGAAACGCACGAGACGTCACGATAGGGCCGTCAACTCCCGTCCACCTGGGGGTGCATACACTTGTCGGGATTGCGGCCGACGGATTCAGTCCCGAATAGGACTATTAAGTCATGAGCGCAAGTGTTGTCGCGATGCTACTTAAATCATCTGTTATAGATGACTAGGCCTATTTATTTATTTATTATGTATAATATCGTCTGCTAGTACCCATAGTACAAGCTGTGCTTTGTTTGGGTCGATTTGTGTAAACAGCCTTACACAATCCCAGCCCTTAATATTTATTTACTATGTGAAATTAAATGTACTTATTTATTTACCATTATGTAACTTATTCACATCCTTACCTAATACCGGTAGGTATAATATTCCAAAGAGTCTAATTGCATAAAAATCCGAGCGGTTGCAATAAAAACGATCCGTTTCTTTAATACTAATTAGTTTGCTCTGTCTGTGATCTAGTACTCAGACTGCACCCGTTTGAATACAGAGTTCTTTGTGAATCCTCCTCGAGAATCAAAAGTACCGACATATCGGAAACTGAGGATGCATACATGATACTAAAGAGCACAAGAGTTTGTGCACTGTGTGTGTGTTTACTGTTTAGGTATTATAGGAAAATATTTGAGACGACAGTTTGAAAATAGAGACGTTTGATCACGATAAGCGGAGTATGCGATCTCCTGGGGTTAAGGCGCAATGTCTCATCACATAAATGTACTTAAAAATTCTATAACGTACCTATTTATTTTTATTATTATTTCTGTTAAAATGATATTTTTACTAGTTTGTATGTGGAATGTTAGAGACAGGAGCTCTAAATTTCGCTAAACCAGTCATTAACGGAGCGAGTGAGGCGTACCTCCATTTCTGCTTGGCTAAAAATTATTTCACACAAACACTTGTCGCGCGACAAATGCTACCTGTCCTTTCACCTTTTTTATATTTTTTTAAACTATTCCGTAATCTTATAATCAAATAAACATAATAATTTTAGGTTCTGTGTACTTAACACTATTTGGAAGGACATGATGTAACTTCCTGCACGTTTCATACAATAAAATCAGACATCATACGCCAGAATGCCATTTCTACAGTCAAACCCCGTATAACCACTTCTCCGTGACCTCCGTGTGTAGGTCATATTAACACGAGAGGCCAAGAATACCATTCGATACCAATAAAACACACAGCTCGGAATCAAAATGTAAGGTTACATCTTCGCGCCGTTGAACGAGCACATGCTCGAATGTAATTCCTAAGCCCGCAATTCCGCAACAGTAAATACTTAAACTACCAACTACACACCCTCCTATCTTCTCCAACTACACTAGCTCAAATTGAACTTGATATTAGAAACGCGAAGGTTTAAATTTCAGTTCCATGCGTGAAAGAGTTAAGAGTTATAGAGGGGTAACTTTACTTCACCCTTTCGCCGCGACAGCGATTTTGATAAATGAGGCTTTATCCCTACGTGACGACGCGAGGCGACGCAATTTTTGGAACAATAATGACCTCTAAAGTAGGGCGGCGACAATTGGAATCTGATGTTGACTGCGTATGTATGATGTTTTGAGGACAAATAGACAGAAATTATGGGTCGCATTAGCGCAACACTGAGTAAAAGTAGGCCTTTGCTGTCCCTCCGTCTGTCACCAGGCTATATATCGTGAACCGTGATCGCTAGACAGTTGAAATTTTCACAGATAATGTATTTCTGGTACTATTATAATAACAAATACAAAAAAAATGGGGCTCCCATACAACAAACGTGATTGGTTGAGTTAACTTTGCCATACATACCAGTGCAAACTTAACTTCATTTATTTATTTATTTATTATTTATAACGCTCTATTCCTATGCAACGAACCTATCCCTCTAAACCTGTTTTCGCAAATTCATCAAACCTTAATTGCCCGCCCAATTCTACGTAATTCAGGCTGAATCAATCGCAATTTTAGTTCGGAATTATGCCGAATCATTCACCAATTAGCTTCATTCGTTATATTCATCCATTTATTTGGCAGCTATTAGCCGTATAGCTCTTTGATGAATATTTTAAACTGTTATGTTTGAAAGCTTCCAAGAACATTAGATTAACTCTGCACTAATTGGATTGCAATTATATAGCTATCATATACAGATATATGGGTACTTTGTGCCTGTCACGTCTGGACGCTAATTTTATTCTTTGAAACTTGAATGTATTTTTTTGGAGTAGTAGGGCCTCGTACAGGGTCCGTCCGGATTATTACTACCGTCTTGCCTGCTAACCCACCGCCAAACAGCAATGTTCGCATTGTTGTGTTCCGGTGTGGGGGTAAGATAGCCGGTGAAATTACTAGCATAGAGGCATTCTATCTTCGTCCTCCGGGTAGGCAAGCACTTGTGACTCCTCTGGTGTTGCAGGTGTTTATGGGCGACGGTAATCGCTTTCCATCAGGGCGATACGTTTGCTCGTTTGCCCCCTATGATATAAAAAAAAAAGAAAAAGAAAAGTAATGTTTGCAAATTCCCCACCGTAAAACCTACCATCCAGTCTACGCAGCTATGGTCCTAATGAACTCAAAGTTATAGCTAGGTATGTCAATTTTATTATTACGCATAACGTCACTGATAGAATTGATCTTGATAGAAATAATGAGTTTTGCTTTAGACTATACTAGCGACCCGCCCCGGCTTCGCACGGGTGCAATGCTGATAAATTAAGCATGTATTGCAAACCTTCCTCTTTGATCACTTTATCTATTTAAAAAACGCATCCAAATCCGTTGCGTAGTCTTAAAGATCTAAGATATCTAAGCATACATAGGACAGATAGACGGAAGCGACTTTGTTTTATACTATGTAGTGATTGCAAAGTTTAACGTAAGTAGTTTACTATGTATGAGTTGAGGAGAACTTTGAGTTTTCTCTTATGATTTTCGCAAAACCACCTGAGAAGTGAATTTTCCTTATGTAAAATGCGTCGCAATTGTAACTGACAGGACGCGTGTCTACCGCTACGATTGGTTACAAACGTGCGCCGACCACCTGACCAGCAATTAGTTGTTTCTGTAAAATGCGACGCCTGTCGATTGTCACTCCACGACCAATTGGCGTAGGTGGAGTACGTCAATTGCTGTAGGAGTATTGACGTCGACTGACAATCGACAGGCGTGTGCGCGTCTAAGAGTGGCTGCAAACGCGCACTGAGTTTGCTTTGAACATAGGCTTGGTGCACGCTGTTGCTTAGGTTATTTAGCACGGCTCAGACGGCTCTGAGCCGAATAATAAATAAATAAATATCGGACAACCTCACACAAATCGATCTAGTCCCAAATTAAGCTCAAGAAGGCTTGTGTTGTGTTGTGGAATAATATTATCAAAGATTCTGTCCTGCATCATTATCACCACCGGTTCACTATTATCTTGCAGAAACTTTTTTGACATATATTTGTTTTGCATAATGATACTTGGCAGAAGTAACGTTTGGCAGAAAAATCTTACGTAGAGTATGCTTTGGCATAAATCATTTCGCAGATTTTCATAATACCGAATCTTATATTGGTATAATGTTGATGAGCATAACAGTCTTCTAAACGAATAGTACTTTCGCAGATAATTTTATTGCATAATATTTTAGGCGGCATAAAGTTGTCTCGTTCGGGTCTCAGTTCAACCTAACACTCCTCCTCGCTTCGCTCGTCGTCGTACCTAACCTAATCCAAGTCGGACCTGCCCTAAGGTGCAATCAGTACCTAATTTATGCATTACAAATTGTTGTGATTACACATTTTGTCCATGGAGTGGTATGGTAGCCAGCCGATGACGCGCGGCTCGCTCGCTTCGCTCGCTCGTTAGGGTCTCAGTTCAACCTAACACTCCTCCTCGCTTCGCTCGTCGTCGTACCTAACCTAATCCAAGTCGGACCTGCCCTAAGGCGGAATCAGGACCTAATATATGCATTACAATTGTTGTGATTAAAAATTTAGTGGCAGTTGCCCCGCGGCGGCAAGATACCTAACACTGCTCCTGGATCCGCTCGTCGTCGTACCTAACGGTACTTACATTCCACTACGTAAAGTTTACTTAACCCACTTTTCTGCTAGTAGAAAATAATTATGCTATTGTAATCGTATGCTATAGGATTATTATGGTACATAAAATTATGCTAAACCAAAGTCGGCCAAAGAGATATTCTACAAAACAATGTGCTGCAAAATGTGTCGTATGCGAGGTAGTAGTAATGCCAACTATACCTTTATGCCATCTTACCACTCGACCGAAAGTGTTTCTGCGAAACGTGTTATGCGAAGTGTATTTCTGACCAATATTATTCTGCCAGATGAGGGTAACCCATCACCACCACTTGAATGTTCAGGCTCAAAATCCCTCTAATTTGAGTATTTGCCTGTCGCAATTAGAGAATGCGTTCGAATCAGGGAAGCCGCCATAATTATTTGAATCGGGTCACAAATACGAGCAACATGGTTTTGTACTCAGCCTTAAACAAACAGTCTGTGATTTAGTTCAGCAATAATCTCGTAACTTAAATGCTGAATTTAACGCGTTTCAGTTATATTTATGATAGTTATACTTGTACTAGAAAGTGCCAGCAATTTAATAAGCGCAGATGAGTAATCTAATTTAATTATCTATGGATTCCTAGTTGGGTACGTGTCTTGAGAACGTTTCCCGCTGGTTTCTTGTCAGTTGCCATTGCGACTTGAGCTCCGCTTTTTGCTTACCATCGGGCGAAATGGAGTTATGTTATATATAATGTTACACTATGTTGTGCCGTTACAAAAAAAAATATGGCAAATATTCTCGAGTCTCTTTCCCCATACAAATCGGGAATGGTTCTCGAGAATGGCATATCTCTAGGTACGTGTTGAATTAAGTTGAAATCCGGCCTGCCGTTCTGGCATTCTGAGTTTTGAATTTTTGTGTTTGAGCGCAAACATAAACATATAATAAACATTTTTTATCAATGGCAAAAACATAAATCAGTCATGCGAGTAAAGCAGCAAAAAACACTATAAATAAACTCAAAAGTATATAATCAGCCAAACAATTAAAAATATAAGCGATATCATAATTCTATTCTAAGGTCATTGACTACCAATAACATATACCACCAGAACGAAACGTAAGCGATCAATAACACCAGGTCTGGAATTATAAACATGAGACCATGACCACAAAGACCGAAACAGTTTTTCTGGAACACACAGTACACGCAAGCAGTCACATTGATAAGAATATTTACACAAACGTGAATAAGAGTAGTCCACAAATATATGAGAAAGCATATTTCATTTTCCCAAAAAATGCCACACATAAGAACGATACTCGTAGGGATAAATATAGGTATGCTAGTAATAGTCCAAATGAGATAATAGAGAAGGTCTAATTTGTTCTCGTACGTCGACTTCCAAATATCGTAATTTTCAGAAAAAGAGATGGAGTACATGAGGCCAAATACGCCGTAAATCAAGGAAATGAAAGCGATGATCACGGAGCCATCCTTCACGCGAATAAAGCTGCAGCAATAATCATCAACATCGAAGGGAGAGAATCGAGTGTTGTCCCAGAAAAACACCGGAGTCTGTCTTCCCCAGTAATTGCCCATGAGAAGAAATTATTTTATGGCTTATTACTTATTCATCACGACCCGCCTGAGGTTTACTCAGGATCGTTGATTCCTTCAGGTAGTAAATGCACTGGGGTGGAATGGAACTCCGAAGCCATAGCATCAGCTGTCCTCTTTTGCGATAGGACAACAATTTCTGCCTTAAAAAGCCAGGTACTTTTTGTATTCCTCACTTTATATTTTTCTATACGCAATTAATGTTTGATAATAATTTCTCACTGAGTAATTTTGATGTTTTGATCCCATTATGTCTGTTTACATGACAATTGCAAGTGACATTTCGGAATCAATATACATATATCTGTATTCTTTCTGTATTGGATTTTATTTTTATTTCGGAACCAATACAGATAGTTTACGATACTAGTACACCTTTATCTATGGTTTACGAAAAAGTCATATTTTGCAAATATATATTTTTTGTATTGCTGATTCACTAGGGTCAGAAAATGATGTCGTTTATTTCACATGCTCCAATATATGTACCATAATCAGTAAAAAATAATGGTTCAGGCAGTATAATCAATTAATCAGCTAATCGTAATTTAATTAATTGACCCCTAGCTATTGCGTTCTGAAAACATGCATGACATATGAGATCTAAGCTGAGCTGCCAGACGTGTCGATCACCGTATAGGGATTAGACCCAGGGTTGAGGAGGCCATTGGCGTCATGTCACTCCCTCCCTGAGGCGTGTTTAAGTCTAATATTTTTTCGCCATGTTTCGCTCCAATTTAAAAACATGTGACTTAAGTGTGAGTTCCGCAACCTTCTTTGCAAAAAATACCGTCAGTTTCCAGAGTAAAAACGTACATAGCAAAATCAAATCAACACGATTCGATGAATCGGCGGTCCCGGGTTCGAATCCCGGCCGGGGCAAATATTTGTGCAAATATTTGTTCTTGGGTCATGGATGTTATCTATATATGTATTTATATATTATGTATATCGTCGTCTAGTACCCATAGTACAAGCTTTGCTTAGTTTGGGACTATGTAGGTCGATTTGTGTATGACTGTCCCTTAATATTTATTTATTTATTTATGAATTTTCGACGTGCTGCCAACAGGGATAGATTTAGATGTAAGCTTATATTGTAGGGCTTACCTGAATGTTGTAAAGAAAGAGGATTATGATATTTTTCTGCTCCGCGCTTATCATATATAAGCTTCTTGGCTCAGGCCCCTAATTTTATGATGCAAGCGAAAAATACTCCCCACTTTTAATCCGGAAAATGTGGGCACGTGTTTCTTGTAATATTTCGCTAGGATAATGGGTGGCCTAATGGGTTTTGTCACGGTAAAGAATATTAAGGCTGTACTTAAAACGCCACAACATGGTATAGTTACAGTACTTACTTAAATTGATCGTTGACATCGTAGCGGAGAACTGCGAGGAGTTTTAATATATTTCAAATAAGACTCATCATCCTCCTAGCCTTTGTCCCATTTTTTGAGAATGAATTCTCAATCGGGGTCGGCTACCTAAATCCCAAGATGTGGCGTAGGCACTAGTTTTTACGCAAGCGACTGCCATCTGACCTTCCAACCCAGAGGGGAAACTAGGCCTTATTGGGCTTAGGTGGTTTCCTCACGATGTTTTCCTTCACCGAAAAGCGAGTGGTAAATATCAAATGACATTCCGTACATAAGTTCCGAAAAACTCATTGGTACGGGCCGGGTTCGAACCCGCGACCTCCGGATTGAAAGTCGCATGCCCTAACCACTAGGCTACCACCGCTTATTTCAAATAAGCCTACTGAATTTAATTACCCGAGTTCGAGAGAGAACGGGCTATTGTTATAGGATGCAGGAATTATATTTATATACTATTTATGTTTGCACTCAGCCACCAGTGTAAAACTCACACAGCATGAATATTTTAAAAAATATCATATTTTTAAACTCTTCTCCATTTTAATTCAAAACAGATTAGACGCAATCACGAAATGATATTTCATGTAAATGTAGCATTTTCACTGCAGCCACTTACAAATCTAATTTAAGGGGTGAAAGATAATTTATTTTATAAATTTCCCTCCCTCATGAGCGTGGCAGCCAATTTCGTCAAATTTATCTAAATTGAATATAATATTTAAGGAATCTGTCTACCTATTCTATTATATTATGATGTATCAAAGGCTGGCGCCCCGAGTTTCTCGGTATTTTAAACGGAAAGGAATTTCAAGATTTTCTGGATGAAAACCTTCTACCTCGTTTCATTCATTTATGTACAGCGCCCATGGTATTACAAATGTACCTAACTATTATACCCTAACTCCACACTACTCGCGAAGTTGACCGTTGTTGGACGAATATGATAGTGTTCAGGGGCACTTCGCTGCAGAAACACACTTCGGGATAGTGTGGAGCCAGGGATAGACGTAAGGTTTTTTTTTTTTTTTTTTTTTATCTCATAGGGGGCAAATGAGCAAACGTATCACCTGATGGAAAGCGATTACCGTCGCCCATAAACACCTGCAACACCAGAGGAGTCACTAGTGCTTGCCTACCCGGAGGACGAAGATAGAATGCCTCTATGCTAGTAATTTCACCGGCTATCTTACCCCCACACCGGAACACAACAATGCGAACATTGCTGTTTGGCGGAATCATGGACCGGGGTATAGCTTATTACAAGCTTTGATTTAACTTGCATTGTATGTTTAATGAATGTTTGTTCGGGTGAAATCTTGCAACTCAATTTTGAAGCAGATATCGTCAACCGATTGAGCTGAAATTTTGCATAATTACTTAACTTTGATGACAATACAATAATATGGTACCATGGGGCTGATCTGATGATGGAGCCGGAAGGTGGCCATAGGAACTCTATAATAGAAAAAGCAATGCTACCGAGCTTGGGCTCTTTAGAATCGTCTCAGTAAGCATTTGATGGATATCCAAAGAAAAGTACAGTCGGCTATAAAAGCTTGCCACTAAAATGTCATTTTTGATAGAAACTTATTTATATTAATCTAAACAAAAAATATGCAAAATGGATATTCATATTTTCCTTAGATTTCTTTTTTTTTACAATCGATTTCGAGACTCATGTTTTTTTATGTACATTATGAAGTATATTACCTTATAGGTAGAATGTCCTCTCAAAGAGGTTCCATTCATGTCAAATGAAATTCGTGAAGATACGAAAAAACTCCTCAATTATTGTATCAAGCGGTTTACTTTACACTCACGTGAAATTGTCAAGAGCGGCCCGACATGTTTCGAACTCGTACGGAGCTCTTCATCAGGGTCTGCTACCCGTACAGTGGCGCGGTAACATCGTCACTGAATAATTAAATATGTCTGACGAAAGTTTTAATAAGATTAAGTCCTCAATTGTTGTAAGCACGTGTGTATTCTTACATTTTTCATGTGAACTTTACAGGATTTTCGTTATACTTAGTGAGTTTTTTGGTAATGGTTAATGAATTGATCATGTTAAAAAAACCGGAGTTAAAAAAGTCGGACTGGCAAACCAAGGGTTCTGTAAAGAACTATGAAGACAGTCGAGGGTAGAGGAGGAGCTTAGAAGTCCACGTCTAACAAAACTTTAAGACGCGACTCTTTCTCGCGTGAGATACTTATCTGTCTCTTTCTGTGCAGTACTGTGAGAGAGTGACGGGTGACAAGAGTCGCGAAGCGTAGTTGTGCTAGACGGGCAGGTGTTGTAAAAGACATATTCCATCCATCTAGTCGGGGCTTTGTGGCGAGTCATGGGGGAGGCCTATGTTCAGCAGTAGATATCTGTGGCTGATACATAGATAGATAGAAAAGACATATTGTAACTTGGTTGAAAATACAAAAAATCGATATCTATTAAAGCATTTTGGTCTCATTTAAAACTTGCCAGTTGGTCAGGCTATGGATTTAATTGGAAACAAAAAATATTGCGAATATTCTACTATTTCACTATCGTTTCGTTCAATGGTTGCTAACATTGATATTAAAGTTTCACTTTGTTTTCAGTACTTTTTGTTTTCATAAAACTTCAATTAGTGACCTTTATTATAATAACAATGATACAAAAGTCATTCATCTTTGAAACTTCGAAGATTCAATTAGATAACAAAAATAAGACCGTTTATATGAAATATACACTTGTTTTGAATAGTCAATTTCAAATACTGTAATTTTTACAGTTTTATTTTTCAATCTCCTTAAAAAATGTACAATCTTTCGAGTAAAATCCATTACTCTGTCTTTCTTTTCATCGTTTTGCCACAGACATACTTAGAGATTTATCTCACACTTACATAGCGTTATCTACTAAAACATGAACGATGGGCGGCCTAAAGGGTTACTCTTACAGTGCCGCCCTGCTCACTCAAATATACATTTACAGGAGATCGAGAGAGACGGCATTATACGACGGTCGAATTTCGAACATCGGAGTAGTCCTTCACAATTGTGATCCGAAGTTTGTAGGCATATTTCGAACACACGGCGCGGAGTGAATCCCCCTTGGTTATACTCAAGAAGCGTATTTTTAGGTATTAAAACTTCCTCCAGATGTGTTTCAATGCCCCGTATCTACAAACTACAACTGAACGCCTTCAGCAAACTAGCTGTTTCCAAAGATCCCGCCTGAAAGAAAACATACGTTTAATTGAATCTGGCTAGGTTCGAAAATAGCTCGCACTCGATTCGCAACTAAGGTAAGCAGCAGTAATGGACAGTCATTAAACGTGTCAAAATTGTTGATTGGTTGAAAATGCATTAAATCTACCCCACCACATTTTAACTCAAGACTGAAATACCTCATCTTAGGTACTATTAAAACTCCATCTGTCTGTGTTTCAATGCGCCGTAGGTATCTACTTGCTACAACTGAACGCACTCAGCAATCTAGCTGTTTCCAAAAATCCCGCCTCCTGAAAAAACACAAATATTTAATTAAATCCGGGTAAGTTCGGAACTTGCTCGCACTCGACTCGCAACTAAGGTAAGCAACAGTAATGGACAGTCATTAAAACGTGTCAAAATTATGGTTGATTGGTTGAAAATGCATTAAATCTACTCCATCACATTTTAACTCAAGACTGAAATACCTCGTCTTACTTCAATGTAGGACCGTAGGTATCTACTTGCTACAACTGAACGCACTCAGCAATCTAGCTGTTTCCAAAGATCCCACCTCGTAAAAGAAAACAAACGTTTAATTAAATCTGGGTAAGTTCGGAACTTGCTCGCACTCGACTCGCAACTAAGGTAAGCAACAGTAATGGACAGTCATTAAAACGTGTCAAAATTGTTGGTTGGTTGAAAATGCATTACTTAAAGCTACTCCACCAAATTTTTACTCAAGACTGATATACCATCTTACTAATAAAAATCCATTTGTCTGTGTTTCAATGCGCCGTAGGTATCTACTTGTTGCGACTGAACGCACTTGGCAAACTAGCTGTTTCCAAAGATCCCGCCTGAAAGAAAACAAAAGTTTCATCATTTCAGCCATAGGACGCCCACTGCTGGACACAGGCCTCCTCAATAGATTTCCACATGGGCCGGATAGCAGCGACCCGCATCCAGCGAGTCCCCGCAACTCTAACCAGGTCGTCCGACCACCTTGCGGGTGGTCGTCCTACACTGCGCTTGCCGGTACGTGGTCTCCACTCGAGAACTTTTCTGCCCCAACGGCCATCGGTCCTTCGAGCTATGTGCCCCGCCCATTGCCACTTCAGCTTGCTTACCCGGTTTGCTATGTCGATGACCTTGGTTCGTCTACGAATCTCCTCATTTCTGATTCGATCTCGTAGACAAATCCCGAGCATAGCTCTTTCCATAGCTCGCTGAGTGACTCTGAGCTTCCTTAAAAGGCCCATAGTTAGAGACCACGTCTCGGCTCCGTAGGTCATCACCGGTAATACGCACTGGTTGAAGACTTTCGTCTTCAAGCACTGAGGTATGTTGGACGAGAAGACACTTCGCAGTTTCCCGAACGCTGCCCATCCGAGTTGAATCCGCCGATTGATCTCTTTCTCGAAGTTGGACCTGCCTAACTGAATTGTTTGTCCCAGATAGACGTATTCGTCAACAACTTCGAGGACCGAGTTACCAACCATTACTGGGGTGGGTGCTACATGGACATTCGACATAATCTTCGTTTTGTCCATGTTCATCTTAAGGCCCACCTGTTGGGATACTCTGTTGAGACCTTCGAGCATCGTGCCGAGATCCTCCAGCGTCTCTGCCATGACCACGATGTCGTCGGCAAACCGAAGGTGCGTGATGTACTCGCCGTTAATATTGATGCCCAGTCCTTGCCATTCCAAAAGCTTGAAGGCGTCTTCCATTGCGTTGGTGAAGAGCTTCGGAGATATAACATCCCCTTGTCTCACACCCCTTCGCAAAGGAATCGGCTCCGTACGCTGGTCTTGTACTCGGACCGACATAGTGGCGTTGTTGTACACACTTCTCAGCACCTCGACATACCGATAGTCAATCCGGCATCGCTGGAGCGACTGCAGTACTGCCCATGTCTCGACGGAATCAAAGGCCTTTTCATAGTCCACAAACGCTAAGCAGAGTGGCAGGTTATACTCCTCGGTCTTCTGTATAACCTGCCGCAGCGTGTGTATGTGGTCTATGGTACTGAAGCCTTTTCGGAACCCGGCTTGTTCGCGAGGCTGGAATTCATCAAACCTACTTGAGAGACGATTCGTGATGACCCTAGAAAACAGCTTGTAGACATGGCTCAGAAGCGAGATGGGTCTATAATTCTTGAGCAGTGTTTTATCACCTTTCTTGAAGAATAGCACCACCAAACTTCCGTTCCATGCTTCCGGCGTGATGCCCTCGAGCACAACGGAATTGAAGAGCTTCTGAAGCACCTTTAGTACCGGGGTTCCACCCGCTTCGAGAGGTTCTATGGGCAGTTATATACCTCGGTTGCCAAACCTGTTGACAAATTGGCCAAAGATCCGAGAGCCAAGCTTACCCGACACTATACCGAAGATATCCCGGACATCAGCCTGTACGAGATTAGGATGGCCCTAAAACAGCTTAAGAACAACAAGGCGCCGGGTGATGACGGAATCACTTCAGAGCTTCTGAACAAAAGTTTAATTAAACTAAATCCGGATAAGTTCGGAACTTGCTCGCACTCGATTCGCAACTGGGGTAAGCAACAATGAAACGAGTTAAAATAGTAAAGTGCGTGTTAAGTGGCGTTAATAGATAATTTTAATAATTACAATTATATCTAAACCATGAATACAAAGATCAAAGCTTAAAGAAAAAATGAAAAAGGAGCTACCTGGTGGAAGGGACCGGGAATCGAACCCGGTACATCTGGATTACCGGTCCAGCGCGTTAGCCACTTCGCTACCCTCGCTCCACGTAGACCTGACGAATTTTTCCTTATGATTTGTGTGTCGATCTTTGCATTGTTTATTTGAAAGGTTTTTACACCTTAGCGACCTCTATGTGAATACGTTAATATTCACATCTTACCGCACCACTTTACAGCAAGCGAGAGAGGGCGCTGTTTGTTTTTATTATTTTATTTTATTTTTATTTTATTTTATTTTTTGGTGTACCCACATTAAAAAAATGAGACATTACATGTTTCATAAAATTATACAATTATATCTGTTTGAAATATCACCACTATATCTACTTTACCGGTGTGTTCTATATACATGATGGAACCATTTGTGCGAAAGGGGGTTCAAATAAGAGAAATATGTCCAAAATCAGTTTATAAATATATAATTGACTTTAGAACTTCCTCCTTTTTCTGAACATGGTTAAAATTGCAACACGCGTTTCAACTCAACTCACTTCTTGTATGTATCTACGAACTACAACTGAACGCCTTCAGCAAACTAGCTGTTTCCAAGGATCCCGCCTGAAAGAAAACAAACGTTTAATGAAATCCGGATAAGTTCGGAACTTGCTCGCACTCGACTCGCAACTAGGGCTAGGGTAAGCAACATTAAAACGCGTTGAAATGGTGAAGTGCGTATTAAGTAGCGTTAATTGATCATTTTAATAATTGCAATGATATCTGATTGAAATATCACCACTATCTCTACTTTACTGGCGTGTTATATTTACATGATGGTACCATTTGTGCGGAAGGGGGTTCAAATAAGAGAAATATTTTCAAAATCAGTTCTTATATTAATGATCGACTTTAGAACTTCCTCTTTTTTTGAAGACGTTTAAGTTGCAGCAAGCTATTTCATCGAGTTTCAACTCAAGACTGTATCTACTAACTACAACTGAACGCACTCAACAAACTAGCTGTTTCCAAAGATCCCGCCTGAAAGAAAACAAACGTTTAATTAAATCCGGATAAGTTCGGAACTCGATCGCACTCGACTCGCAACTAGGGTAAAATCAACAATAATGGACTAAAGCAGTTATTAAAACGTGTTAAAATGGTGAAGTTGGAAAAATAGTTATGATGGTCTCGCATTGAATTTGGACGTCAGATGTTTTCTTGAAATGCTACAATGATTATATGGAGCCCTAATAAATAAAGATGTTTACTGTCGGGGAGATCGAGGAGTTTTTAAACAGGTGAGTTGAAACAAAGTCAATTTCTCGATATAGATACCCGTTAGAAAATTTAAGAAAATAGGGGCATTACTCTAAACATTCTTTAAATTGCAAGTGTATGAAGCGTAGTCAGGTTAATATTATTTAGTTGGAGTCTACTGAAAGAAACGCTGATGTACTCAATAGTCCATAAGACCATTTCATGCGAGTTAATCATTATTAAAAATATATATATTCATTTGACATGTGCGCCCCAAGCCATATACGTAAAAGGTTTTTCTGGGGGCCTACGATTGTTTGGTTTCATCACGCTTCGATCTAGCCCCAGAGTAGGCTCTAAGCTGTTATGGGCTCTAGTCGACGCGCGATATACATACTCTAATACAAAGAAAACATCTATGACCCAGAAATAAATTCGAGTTCGTCACACAAATATTTGCCCTGCCCGGGATTCGAACCCAGGACCGTCGGCTCAATAGGTAGCTCTACCGCTGCGACAACCGCTCGCCAAAACTACCTAATATGTCACAATATGTTTGGAATAGCTTCAGTCCTGAATGTCCTCGATAAGCCACATAAAATAGGGAAGCAAAAAGATGCAGTTGAAGTAGAAAATAACTAAAACGAGCAGAAAACGCGATCCTGGCGCAAGTTCGCTCAAGAAAATATGCGCTGCCAATTTCTGTAACCTCATATTTCTCCATCGCATTTGCTATAATATGCACTCTATTTTTAATACAATAAAGTTGGTATTGTTAAGTAAACGGTGAGTGATATACGAGATTGTGGTAGATTTTGGAAGATATATGGCATTCACCGAGGGAGCTACGACAAAAGTATTTAGATGAGCGATGTGGAAATTTTCAGCGTCATATTTTATGAACGATTTGACGGTGTTTTTACATAGCGGGGAGCATTATTGCATTGTTCGTTACGATAGCAAAACCGATACTTTAATTTTCTATTTATTCAATCCAGTAGGTCCAAACCTTTTCTTGATCATGGGCCACTTTCAAATGGAATGTACCTAAAAAGTAAACACACTATTTTTAAAAGGACAATGGGCAAATTGGACCAAGAACCAACAGAGATGAGAGTTAAATCATTAGATAGATATTTGAATATACTTCATTTTTTATTATGGGCACCAAGCTGGATTCCATTGCAGAGCTGAGATATTCCTGTTTGAAATAGGGACATGTGGCGGAAATTGGTACTAACTAACTCATACTGGACAGTGACCAGTGCGTAGATAGTGGCGCCAGAATTATATTACAACGCTAAATGGGCTTAAAGTAGACGCAAATCAGTTAGTTAATTATATTAATTGATTAATATTATATTATGCTATCCAAATCAAAGTTTTAATCCCTTTAAAAGCTATTTTTATATTAGTACTTATGCCCTCTAGTATGGAATAGCAAAACTCGTTATTGTCATTTTTTTTGACAGTTTTTTCTTGAAATGGTGAGTAGCGGAACTAATTACATGTCAATAATGCTGTGTCCATACCGTCGCTGATACACGCTTGGAAATACCAAAAAAAAGTAAATATAGGTAGGTGTCAAAAGAAAAGTGGAAGATAAGTGTGTACTCGTTTATTATTTTATCTCTTGCTTATACAATATGGGTAAGAGCGAAAAGTGAATATAGTGTTGATATCTACTTTTAGTGCGACGTGTATTAATTTCTATTGTACCAAATAAATAATAAATGCATTTTTATTATTTCTCATGTGTATTCTAAATCAATTGTTCAGCGAGGGAACAGCTTGCTTCTTATAACGCTCGTAATGATCAGTGCCTATCTTCATGATAATTGATCAGTAATCAATTACCATTTACAGCATTTTTAAGTAGTTTATTTGGTGATAATTTCCATGCAAAGTAAGCAAGCATTTTACCTAGACTTCACCTGACGAAAAGTTACTATGAAGTCAAAGAAAGAGCATGTTTCCTTAAGAAAATGCATATTGTCTCTCAACTGGAAGATCCAAGTTTTGATTTTCGGGGAAGAGGTTCAGCGCAAGATGATTCCATTATTTTGGGAAGAGTTTTAATTAATTTTCCTTTATAAAACGTCTCTTTAAGTGTTGAACCATTTGCGTAACTGTTTTCAGCTGATGCTCTAGCATAGACAAACTAAAGGGACAACTTTTTACTGCGTCGCGATATAATGGAAACTATATTACCTCTCGATTTGTTCAGTATTTTTTGTATAATATTTCAAACTCAACGCACACCTATTAATCTGTAATGGCACGGCCTCAACTCAACTCACCACACACGCTAGGCTCGTTGGACAACATGCCGTCACCGCATATATTTTTTTCATAACCTTATTTCCTACATGTATGTTATATTATATACTTCGCTATTAATAGATAAGTATAATATGGGTCTAAGGAACAAATACTGCTGCATATTTATACAAAGCGGGATTTTAAACAAATTACCAGGCAGACCATATCGCAGTTTGCTTTTTAGACCACTTGCTGTTTCGGCCAGCTGGTTTCTAGACGAAATTATACTAACCCTTTTTAATTAATTACCAAGTAGCTTTTGAAGTCCTAAACTGAAACATATACCCGACTCTTTCGTAGAGTAGGTATAGTTAGAAATTCTCATGTTGCAACCACTGCACCAGATAACCTACTTGTTACTTATGGAAATAAAAAGAAAAGAGCAGATTCCGAGATACTGGTATATTTCATCATGTCAGCCATAGGACGTCCACTGCTGAACATAGGCCTCCCCTTTGGACTTCCATATATACCGGTTGGAAGCGACCTGCATCCAGCGCCTTCCGGCGACCTTTATAAGGTCATCTGTCCACCTTGTAGGTGGACGTCCTACGCTGCGCTTGCTGGTCCGAGGTCTCCACTCGAGCACTTTTCGGCCCCATCGGCCATCTGCTCTGCGTGCTATGTGGCCTGCCCATTGCCACTTCAACTTGCTAATCCGGTGAGCTATATCGGTCACTTTAGTTCGTCTACGGATTTCCTCATTTCTGATTCGATCACGTAGAGACACCCCGAGCATAGCCCTCTCCATTGCACGTTGAGCGACTTTGAGCTTTGAGATGAGGCCGATAGTGAAAGACCACGTTTCGGTGCCGTAAGTCATCACTGGTAACACACATTGGTTGAAGACTTTCGTCTTGAGGCACTGAGGTATGTCGGACGAAAAGACATTGCGTAGTTTCCCGAACGCTGCCCAGCCGAGTTGGATTCGGCGGTTGACCTCTTTCTCGAAGTACTGGTATATTTACATATGCGTTAAATCAAAAGCAAAAAAAGGTATAAATAAAAACAAAAAAAGTATAAAAAGGTAAAAATAGGTATTATTTTCTAAACCGACCACTTCCCAAGATATCCACTTCCTAAACCGACCTATTCCCAGAAAGCCACTTCCCGGAATGATCACTTCTCATATTGACATTGAAGCCAAGTTTCCGGAACGACTACTTTACCCACGAAAGAACGGGTGTAGGATAGAAGAATTAGGGGTTAATAAAAATGTGTTTTTACGGAATAAACTAGTTTATTGATAACTATTTGTGTCGTATACCCACTCGTATATAATTGATCTTATATTTTCTAAACAGGTAAACAAATATGGTGTTATTTGAGTAAAAAAATGTATTTATTACCAAACTAAATACCAAAAAAAAAATTTTTTGTACACAAAAAATAACGAATGCTTACTTGAAAACAGCACTAAGCTTAATAGGTACTTTAGTACATGTGCATAACGGTGTACGGCCCCGCTCACTGTCGTGGTGCCTACTAAATTCGGCAGCACAATAAGACACGTAATGTTTAGCTGTTATTCCGAGCAGTGGTCATTATGGTAGTGGTTATTCCAGAAATGGTCGTTTTATCAAGTTGTCGTCTTGAAAATTGGTCTTCATGGGAGTGGACAATCGGGGAAATGGTCGCTTTGGGAAGGGGAACTGGTCATTATAATCATACATAATTATACAGGTAATACGTGTTGTAACTATACAGCATAATTAAGATTTTTTTACTTCTGTTACGGTAATAATAAAAAGTCATTAAAATGATTATATTTTTGCATTTATTGTACTCTAATACTTTTGTCGTTCTGGTACAATCGGTATAGTTTCTTGCTGGCACTCACTTCCTAGCACGACCACGCGATTTGTAATCTGAGAAGATGTCAATTATAAAATCATAAATGTCAAAAATAATGAGTAAACATTCTAAAGAACTTGTACTCACAACAAAAGACGTCGAAAAATCTACAATTACAAGTAGTGTTATTGCAGTAAAATCTATGTTACCTAGAGTACAATTATTTTTTAGCATTTTCAATTGACATTTTCCCTTTGATTGACATTTAAATATTCTTGGCTTTCAAATGATTCGTGAACGTGCTAGGTTATACCTACGACTGTTGGCACAGTCGTTGTGGTGAATGACGAAACTATAAGGGTATAATCGGTTTATGCAAAAAAAATAATAAAAAAAAGAACTGACTTCAAAAAATAACTGAAAAGCCAAAAATAACTCCTTCATGTACAGATTACATTTGAATCACCTTTTTTTAAGTCGGTGTCAAACCACTCAATTATTACTATGAAAACAGATGCCGCGCATGAAGCCCAAGAAGTATATTTGTTCGTTAAAGAAGTATACGTGAGGTTTGGCACCGACTTCAAAAGATGATTCAAATGTTATCTGTACATGAAAGGGTTATTTTTGGATTTTCAGTATTTTTTGATGTTGGTTCTTTTTTTGTTCAGGATTTTTATTTTTTTTATTTTTAGATTCGATTCAATTATAATCAGATTCACTTTTACACAAAAATAACCGACATCGATGAGCGCAATGGAACATACAATAGGACTTACATGATTTTCTCATACCTAGATGCTTTTATCAGAACTGGACCAAATTGAAATCGGACCTCACGGGAAGCAAAAGCTTTCAAATAAAAAAAGAATCATCAAAATCGGTTCACCCATTCGAAAATTCTGGGGTAATAAATATAAAGAAATGCAGTCGAATTGACATCCTCCTCGTTTTTTTTTAAGTCGGCTAAAGGGTACATGTACCTCAAACTATTTTAAACCCTAATATATGCCCAGTGGGTCGTTTTGGTCCCGAATTGAGGTACCAAATAACGTGCGAGCTTGTAAGCGTAAGCGCTCATTTACGTCGTCTAGAGCCATCTGTGAGATTGTGATAGTGTTTGCTTTCAAAATTAATGGTAAATGTAGGTTAGCCGGCAATTTTATAACCTCTAGTGTCACTGCAAGTTATGATTTGATTTGAGACGGCAAAAAAGTGCATCTTTCCTGAGCGCATTGTAAGTAATATTTTGTTCTTCATAAATATAACTGTTATGTTATTGTTACTATAAAGTTAGATAGATAGTTTATTTATCTCGTAATACAAAAAGTAGTTGAAAGTAATAGTTTTTGGGAAAGTAGTGGTCAGTAACGACCCAGTGGGCAGAAGTTTATTTAAATATATTTTTTTTATATTTAGGATCGGACGACTACTTACAACGAATTATATAAGCTGCAAAACCACGCTAGACAGACTTCTCAATAATGCCGTGGGTGCAGACCGAGCAAGACTTCTGGCTGCTTCTCAGTCAGAATCAGGGGCATGGCTGCACGCGCTACCTTCGCCTCAATTGGGCACTTTACTCGACGGGGACTCACTGCGTGTGTGCGTTGCTCTCCGCCTGGGCTGCAATGTTTGTCAACCTCATTTGTGCATTTGCGGTACCATGGTGGGTTCTGACGGCTACCATGCAATGAGTTGCCGTCGATGTACTGGTAGGCACCCGCCTCACCACGCACTGAATGACATAATTCAGAGGGTGCTTAGGTCGGCTGGCGTTCCATCCGTGCTGGAGCCACCGGGTCTAAGTCGTACAGACGGCAAACGGCCCTATGGGCTAACTTTATTACCATGGGAAAGGGGTCGTTGTTTAGTGTGGGACGCTACCTGTGTGAGCACCTTCGCTGCCTCCCACGTGAATCGTACCACCCGCACGGCTGGAGCTGCAGCCGAATATCAGGCGGACTTGAAACGGCAGAAATATGTCACACTAGGTACGTCCTACATTTTTGTTCCCTTTGCGGTGGAGACAGCGGGTTGCTGGGGGACAGATGCAAAATATTTTGTGCGCGACGTAGGCCGTAGACTCAGGCAAAAGGGGGAAGACCCCCGCTCCGAGTCATTTCTGGTACAAAGGGTGTCCATTGCGATCCAACGTGGAAATGCTGCGAGCGTTATGGGCACCTTTGGACCAGAAATGACAGGGAGCGGTGTTTTTTGAACCTTGTTATTTTTATAATTTAGTTTTAATTGAGTTATTAATTATTAAGTTTGGTTACATTTCAGCATCAATGTATAATTGTTTAGTACTTTATTATATTATATAATAGATTTGTTGGAAAATTAAAACTTTGATGATAAGATATGGTACTGATATTTATATTGATCATCCTGGCGGTGGTATCTGATGGTACAGTGTGCAACACTCTCATTGAAAACTGCCAACTGAAGGACTTCAAATAATTAACAAATAAGGAGAGGGGATACTGCGGCTACCAATTGGATGGAACAATGGGATATGCATTGTTAGGTGGCATGGTAATATCATTGTGACTGTTTATCGACTGAACACTATGTTTATGCAAACGGCGAGATTTTCTGCTGCGCCAAAATAGACACAGCGGAATGTCACTTCCCAATATGGATTGTAGGGTAGTGGATCGACTGGACTCTGTAACGTCGGCATATGCAGAATCGAAATGAGTTCTTTTTTCGCTCATTGACGTCGCAGTTCATATTCATAATAGTAATATACTACACTCCTAACTCGCGAGTTTAGGAGTGACATAGGTACACTGAAGTTACGCCGAAGCACTGATAGTGTTTTGCTGCAAAATAATAACGCAAGAAATGAACCCGGGCTCAGTAGAAAAATTCAAACCAGCGTCTCTTATTCGATGCGGAAACATAATTCTAAACATAATAATAATAATATGATTGAAAAATTTATTTCACGACTACGGTGTGCTTTGTGTAAAAATAACCTTTAAAGGAGGGCAAGAGATAAGGTGTTAATTTGCACGTAAAAGGCTTCTTCTGGTTCATTCTTCAATTTTGTCTCGAAATAAACAGTGTAAACAGTGTTGTACGCTTATGTCAATTTTATCCAACATTGACTTACACAGCACACGATGGGTCGAAAACGACCCAAAAGAACAGATTTGGCCTAGGGGTAGTTTTCGACCCAATAAAAAAAACACCCCAACAGAGCCCCCCTCTCTAATCTCAAATCATTAAATGCAGGTTTTATAAGAACCCCTTAGGATCCCACATATCCAAAAATGAAAGAAATCGGAGACCAAAAATAGTTCTGGGCATAATGAATTTTATCACAAAAAAAAATCCGCTGTGGTCGTGCTCAATATATATTTGTAGTTCTAGACAAACTCAATCTATGCTAACCTACTTTAAGTCATCGATGACAGAGTTTTTCATTAATTTCCATCTGTCATCGATCGAGTGACACGAAATTGTCACAATGAATTTGGTTATACCTACTACGATTGCAAACCCACAATGCATGAAACAATTTTTGGTGCAGTCTTCGATGAATGTTTTTTATTATGCGGCGCTGAATTAGGATTCGCGGGTCTACTTTCAGCGACAACGTCCACATGATCCTGACCGGACCCGTCTAGTGCCTGCAACCACTGCAACGTGCGACGTAGCAATCGGCTGGAATTATACCGAAACGAGCCTAGATGTCTATTTCATGTGCAGAGGAAATCGACTAGAATTTCTAGCTTAGATTGACCCCTAGCCTCGTATAGTCTAGCCATCCATCTATATCCATCTCAATAGTGGTAAAATAATAATAAAGTGGTAACGTAATGATCACCTGAGTTCCGGTGATCTGTGGCATTCCGCATGATCTAACCAACGAATTACCTCAACACAATTGCGAACGCGACTGGCAAATACAGCAAGAATTCTATCTTCTTCGCTGATGAGCAGTAGCACATCCAGGCATCGCGGCCACCTTGCGCATCACGACCAGATCGGGACTACCGAAATGCATCCAGTCGATGGAGTGCATTTAAATCCTAAAGGCTAAAAGCTACCACATTAGCGCCGCTTCGCGAACCTAAAATAACCTTCTTTTTAAGCAGGGATAGGGTAACGTTATTAATTGCGAGGTTATAGTCTTTATTTAACATTATCAATCAACGCTTGAAGAGAATCAAGAAGTTGAAACCTTCCCTTCTTCTGTGGCCAGCTGCGGGCGCGTGCGCGTCACCGCGTTCTTGGGGCGTTGGCCGCCGACGGCCCAAGACTTGCGCTTCAGGGTCCGGGTCTGAACTTCTGAAAGTATTCTCAAAAATTAATGTGTCACGATTATGGCCTGCTTTTATCGTAATTATTTTCTTATTTCTAGCAGGTAATACATTTCTGCAATGAACTTCTTCCGTCCGAAAGAAAAAGTCATAATTATAACCTTCTTTTCATATATTATGTTTATTGATAGTTCGGTAAAATATGTCCATTAACCATCCGTAGATACCCTACCTACCTATCCAAAAATTGCTAAAATTGATTCAGCTGTTTAGGCGTGATGAATGGGCAATGATACAAATAGACAAACATAAAAAAAAACCTTTTCGGATCGCTGACCTCCAAATGGCCTTACCTATAGCAACAACCAAGATGAAAAACCGCCCAAGTGCGAGTCGGACTCGCGCACCGAGGGTTCCGTGCAAACACTTCCCATCTTAACTGGCCTGGTTAGTTAAGTTTGCACCTGGTATGTATGGCGCCGCATACAAGTGAGGTGCAAAGTCAACGCAACTGTTCACGTTTCTTTGCATGGGAGCCCCACTTTGATATTTATTTTCTACTGTTTTTAGTATTTGTTAATATAGCGGCAACAGAAATACATCTCTGGAGACAGGCGGACGGACGGACGGACGGACAGACAGACGGAAGGACAGACGGACAAACGGACAGACGGAACGACGGAACGACGGACAGACGGACAGACGGACAGACGGACAGACGGACAGACGGACAGACGGACAGACGGACATACGGACATACCTACGGACAGACGGACATACGGACATAAGGACAGACGGACATACGGACAGACGGACAGACGGACAGATGAACAGGCGGACAGGCAGACAGACGGACGGACGGATAGACGGACAGTCTACAAAATCAATACTGATGTTATATTATCACTATAAAAAACCAACTACCCTTATAGTGGATCGTAGTTTCGACTACCAAGCAAGAGGTTGGAGTTTCGAGCCCGGGACTCCCGATATTACATAATACAGATTACGGATTCGTTATCGTACAGTACACGTAGAATTGGTCTACACTTTTTTAAACAACTGAAGATCATTTGTCGCTATCGCTAGTCGGTGTAGTGGAGGCCGCTTGGATAAGAAGGGTCCCGAAGAATTATGAAAAGTCCCTCCTGGCACCTATCATTAGTTCATGAGTTAGTCATAAATAAAATAGTAACATTAGGGTAAGCATTTAGTCTAATAAACGTAGTGTTAATTTTAATTTCATATTTTTATATGGATAAGTAGTAAAGTCATAATATGGAACTAGAACTCAAACCTGAGCCAACTGATTTCACAGGCAAAGTTTCTTATGAGTATTATACCACCAGGAATCGAACCGGGGCTCAATTTCTTTACAGACAAGGCTTCATCCAAGTATTATACCACCAGGAATCGAACCTGGGGCTCACTGTCTTCACAGGCCGAACTTCAAATGGGTATTATTCCACCAGGAATCGAACCTGGACTCCCTGTTCACAGGGAGAGCTTCATATGAGTATTATTTCACCAGGGATCGAATCTGGACTCACTGTGTTCACAGGGAGAGCGTCATATGAGTATTATTTTTACCGGGGATCGAACCTGGACTCACTGAGTTCACAGGGAGAGCTTCATATGAGTATTATTTCACCAGGGATCGAACCTGGACTCCCTGTTCACAGGGAGAGCTTCATATGAGTATTATTTCACCAGGGATCGAACCTGGACTCACTGTGTTCACAGGGAGAGCGTCATATGAGTATTATTTCACCAGGGATCGAACCTGGACTCACTGAGTTCACAGGGAGAGCTTTATCTGAGTATTATTTCACCAGGGATCGAACTTATGCTCAATGTCTTCACATGGAGAGCTTCATCTGAGTATTATTTCACCACGGATTGAACCTGGGCTCTCTGTCTTCACAGGGAGAGCTTAATTCGAGGACTATACCTTTAGGAATTGAACCTGAGCTCACCATCTTCACAGGCAGAGTTTCATCCGAGTACTAAACTACCAGGGATTGAACCTGAGCTCACTGAATTCACAGCCGGAGGTTCATCCGAGTACCATACAACTAGAAAACACAGTTCACAAGCAGAACTTCATATCGTACCACAGAAATCGAATCCGAGATGATGATGTTGCTCCGTAGACGTATTTCCATCAACTTACCATGCTGTACCGTGAATGATTGGCTCAGTCAGTCGGAAGAATTATTATTTTTTTACTTTCAAAGAGATAAATGACAGTGGGTTTTTCAACGGTGTCAAAATGTCAATGACGTTTGTTTTTTAAATGTAGTTCACAGACTATGGTTTCCGATGTGTTTTTTTAATGCTATAGCTAGACTGACGTGTTAAAACCACATTTTGAAAGAAGGTAGCGTGATCTACTCTGCACCAGATGTCACTGCGCCAGCGATATCAGTCTCTTAAAACTATCAAATAACTGCAGAATATTCTGCGCATCATTTTATATTCATGGTCTTTTCTGTATTATATTTTTTGTTGAGGTGTCATAAAGAATTGTTGCATTACAATTTACACATAACAGTACTAATGCCATCTAGTGGGCAATAGATGAACTACAATTTGAGTAAACTTGAAAAATAACTATAATTACACACTTCTACACACATAATATGAGGATTATTCTTTGTAATAAAAAGGTACCATTAATACTACAAGCTTAACATACGATATCTTCCATTTAAAATAATTTTAGCGTTGTATTACTACACTGTCGCTACTATCTATGTGGAACTGGTTATAATGTATGCATTTTTTAGTTCCAATTTTTGCCACATCTTAACTACAAACACGAATATCTCAGATCTGCAATGGAATCCAGCTTGGAGCTCATAGTAAAAAATTAAGCCTATGTTAATACCTATCTAATAACCTAACTCTCATCTCTGTTGGTTCTTGGTCCAGCCTCCATACAAATTTGCCCATGGTCCTTTATGAATCCTGTAATGTCTCATTTTTTTTAATATGGGTACACCACATTTTTTTTATATTGTACCGTTGATGTGGAGAGGTTAACCCTCCGGACCGGTAATCCAGAGGTGGGTTTCTCTTCGCTAGGTTTAGCATTTAATTTTTTCTTTGTGATTTGACATTTGTATCAAGCGCAATTTTTTAATTCGAGTATAACACTTTCATTCGATTGCCAATCAGATACGTTTAATTGCTTTTTTCCTTTAAGCATTTTATGGTGACGTCACGATCGACTGGTACAGTCGAGTTCATTTACATCTACATACTTACGAGAACAAAAATATCTGAACACGACCCCATTGTCAGGAGCATACAGAGCATATCGTGTTCAGATATTTTTGTTCTCGTAAGTGTGTAGATGTAAATGAACTCGACTGTACATACGGCAAATCGGCAAGGAAAAGTGAAAGAAAAAAAACATGAGTAACTTTTTATAGGTGTCAAATTATCTCAATCTAATTGTTTATTGCGGTATAATTAATTATATATGGTTTTGAGATTAATAATAATTGTATACATCCCTACTCCAGGCATTAAGTAAGGTAGGTGGACCATGGAAGGCCACTCTAACGAGTAAACACTTTTTATTCGTTTATTTACTGGATAAATTAAGGAAACAAATTATTAAGTAATATTTTGTTTTATTGCGCACCATATAATTGACTTTCTTTTTACCTAACTTTAACCACTATTTATTAAATTTAAGTTTTATAAAGCTCTTCCAAATGGCCTTGCAAGGAACACGGCTCCAAACAAGGCCAATATTATACATCAGTCGTTAAACTTAAAAATAGAGTGGTAACAATATATAATAAGCTCCATCATTTAAGCGAAATATTAAATGCTCAATGTATTTTAATCATCTATAAAAAACTTATTGAACATTACTTGAACAGCATCGTGTAACTAAGAATATATTAATGGAAGTTATTTAAAAATAGTATTATTAAGTATCATATTAGCAACAAAGAACTTGCCAACGTGTTTTACAATAAAATTCAAAACTTTTATTTTTATCCAAAATGGCCTTCTTATGGGTCCGTTCTTTGTAAGGCCACAATGTTCCTAAGTTGAAAAAGTTATAAACGCTTAAAAGTAAAAATGTTATAATATAAAACACTGTTTTAATTGTAACGGTACGTACTTATTTATAACTAAAAAGTAAATGTTCATATGTTAATGGTTTGTGAATGGTCCTTGTAAGGCCCATGTACCATAGCAAGGCCAACGGTCAAATTTTCGATTGGCCTTATAAGGAACCACCGGCCATCCTAGGAACACTGCCAATATTTAAACTTAAATCGAGTTAAAACCATGTTTTTATTCTTTAGAAACCATAAACATAACCTTATACAACAATATACAGTAAAAAATATGAGATAATAATAAGGTTATTGACTAAAAAATTACGTTTTGCTAAGCGCGCGAATAACAACTGCAACGTCGACGACCGAAGTCTACGAAACGTGAGCTCGCACTGCCACAATAATGGCGCGGTCGTCAAGCCGCCGCGTTTGTGGACTTGAGTTTGATGGAGCTAATATTTAGTAAAAGGGATGTGTCTTTACATGTCGATAACTAACGACTTTTTAATAGTTGGCCTTCAAAGGAGCGTGGCTTTCCATGGTCCACCTACCTTATAAAAGTTACAAGGCATTGCCAGATTTCATTGCTATTTCTACATTGTTTAGTTTTCAAGTAAGAGGAAATGACTCAATTTATACTGTCTTAAAAGCGCTCTGGTATTTTTGTAAAACGAAACAAAAACTGTTACAGCGGGATTCCTGTGTTTTGTAGCCAACACGTTTACTATGTCACAGTTAAAAAATAAACGTAGGCAGTGTTTATGAAAAAAAAAAAAAAATACACTTTTTGGATGCGATCAAGCCCTGTTTTTTGTTACAATAACGTGTAAAAATCGTATAAGTTTGATTAAATCAATGTAACATACGTAGGCTTCTTAATTGTATGGTTGGTTACAGACGGCGACTTTTTGTAGCGATACAAACGCATACTCAATTACTCATACTCATATTTATCAATCGTCGTGTGAAATGTATTTTCTAACTAATATAATAGATACAGTACAAAAATCGAACCCAATGCAAAATTTACCGGACTTGAACCGACACTTCTGTTACCATACGCGGTGACCACATTTTACCGGACGATGTGAAATTGAACAGCTGCAGAACTAGGTGAATCACCGTTTTGAGTTCGACTCGCTAATCCAGCAGCCTCAGGGCAGTTAGTTGGTACGTCACTACGTATGGAGTAGCCATTCTGATGAGGCTAAACATCTTTTGTGCAATTAGCAGCAAAGTCGAGGGCCGTAATAAGTGACTTAAATATATTACTGGCTGCGCCGCGCGGTGTAACCCGCTCATCCTACGGGAACACTACATTTTCGGGGTACAAATAAGGCTATGTGTTAATCCAGGGTGTCAGCTTCCTTCATACCAAAATTGTTAAAGCCGTTTGAGCGTGAAGGAGTCACAAATAAATGCATAAACATTCACGAACTTTAGCCTTTATATTAGTGTAGCTTTTAAAGAACTCTTCGCCATGAATCATAACATATATGTACATCAGTTATTCACTGTAGGTGTTACTGGCACTCCTCTTTGCAGAGCCTGCATGGAGGCCGAAGAGACAGCCACCCACGTCACTCTGGAATATCCTGGTGTGGCCAAATACCGGGCACAACACCTCGGGTCCCCGAGGTTACTCCCAAAATTCGTCGGCAACATCAAGGGACTGCTTGGCTTTCTGGTAAAGTTGGGTTGGCAAGAGTAGCGCCATAAACCCTTCACGCAAAATAGGTGCATTTAAGACGCCGCGTTGCGGATAACCAGCCCGCGATAACCTATAAAACCATATACCATTTTTTTTTGTCCTATGTTGTCCTATGTTTCTGATTTTACTGCGGTGCAATCTTGTGTCATTTGCATAAACAGATTCGCGGGCTGCTGAATTATTATGCAACCTGATAAATTGTTCTACACCGTCGGTTGGTGTTTCAATTCACTTGTTCCATTTCACTGGTTCTACTTATTTCAAGGTACATTTGCTTTGTAAGGGTAAAAGTAAATTTAGAATATTTTTTTTAAACCAAGCTTATTTTTTGGGGAACCTGGGATTATGGGGAATTTCTTTGGAATACACATCGCACAGGGACTCGCATAAGGTCGGCAAAGGGTTGCCGGTTACTATTTAGTTATTAATTAGAATTTCATATCGCACTATGCTATTCATTCAAATACAGTTTAACACGAGCACGAAAGGAATAGCATGACACGAAGTTCGGAGTCAGCTCAGTATAGATTTCAACGCGACGCGGCGCTGCACCTCTGTGCCTCTAGCATAACTGTCATACGCGACTATTTCTCACGCGAGCTAATTACCTGTCTCTTTCTGCGCAGTAGTGTGAGAGAGTGATGGGTAGCGCTATCTGGTCGCATAAAGTCGTGGCAACTCCGTTAGGGTAGCAGCCCGTCTAGCACAACAATGCTTCGCGACTCTTTCTCGCGCGAGATATACTTCCTATCTCTTTCTGTACAGTACTGTCAACATTGGCCTGCTGATATAAAGCCACGGAAAGTTATGTTAATATATTATACATTCGTCCGACGATAAAAGTAACAAACATCTTATAAACTTTTTTCATTCGTGATATTACTTTAGTAAGTTATTAAAGTGCAGTGTAAAGTACCTATTTTATTAAAAGCAAAATGTATAAGAAAACCTTCTTTTAATGTGGCCGCGCCGCCTCGACCCTCTTATATTTGAGCACGCTCCACGCCGGCAAAAGACTTTATTAAAAATAAAATTCAATAGCAAAATTACTTTTAATAAATCTTCAGCGAGTTCGTGAGACGAAATTTGTTTGCATCTTTGCCAATTCAAACAGATTTCGTTTAAATACCCATAACCTGTCAACGCGCCCTTATGAACACCTGCCCGTCTATCACGTTACGGTATTTGATGACAGTTTAGCTCTTTATGAAATGTCAAAAACGATCTGGTAGTATGAAGTTTCTATCATGATATATAGCCATGTGACGTCATAAAAAAGCAGTAGTCAAAACACGTCTTCTTTTTAGTTAGTAATTAAAATGTAAAATGTCCAAAAGTAAGTGATAGTTTATTTGGTTCCGCGTATTTTTTAATGTGTTTAGTGGTTTCAATGCCACAATTTATATTCCCTATAGTCAAATACCGTATTATGCTTATGGTTATTATTTACGACATGGCATCTACCGTCACTCTCTGAGAGTGTTGTACAGAAAGTGATAGGTAGTGTATCTCGCGCGAGAAAGAGTCGCGTGTCACAGTTATGCTAGAGGTTCAGCACCTCCACCAAAACTGTGACACGCGACTCTTTCTTGCGCTAGGAATATTACATCTCCCTTGTACTGCGAGAGAGTGACGGGCGACAAGAGGCGCGAAGCTTAGTTGTGCTAGACGGGCTGAGTTAATTTACCTTTTCCATGAAATGGTTCATCGGAGTGATCTTAGAATAATAACGCCTAGAAGGATAGTTTCAACCGGCCGAGGCGCCACACGTGAGGCATAAAATGGATTCATGTAGTTGTGAACAACTCGTATTTACACGCGCCGATACGCACACAAACACAGCAATAATGTTGCTAGCGCAATCACTTTTCCCCTGAAATTGGGGGTATACTCATGCCAGTGGTGATTGGTTACATTCTAAATTTTAATTGAAACATAGACCCGTTGTTGACTTCAAACACTATTAAATACATTAAACAGGTTTTTGATATTTATTATTATTAATTTGCAATGTCACTTGAAAATAAATAAAATCGTAATTAGTTGGTAGGTATGGTCAAATCCTGAAATGACTTTTCAGCCCGCTGAAAACGCTTTCTCAAGCACTGAAATTGACGTTCGAAGTTTTTGACCTAATCCACCGGCGTAACACTTTTATTTGCTCAGTCGTCAACTCATCATCAAGACATTTGTGACGAGCCCCAACACGTTGTGTTTTTGTGTAATTTAGGAGCTTACTATGGCCACCTTCCGTCCTCATCATCAGACCAGCTTGGTAGTACCATAATAATGCATTCTCACGTGATTTAAACAGGTGTACAAAATTTAAACTCTATTCAAATTTGATTTGCAATATTTGCCCCAGACATACTCTAACATACACGGCAAGTCAAATAAAAGGATAATAAAAATCAAGTGATTAATCTTCCTAATTTTTTTATATTTGTATTTTAAATTATAGGCTCCCAAAAATAGGTCAGTATATTATCAGGACAGAATTATGGGTAAAAAGAGTCCGTTACACTGGAAACACTACGTTGTCATGCCGCTTATAGAAAATATGAGATATTGATTACTGTTTTACGTAAAAATACGAGTTAAAGAATAATATTTACGAGTGAAATGTTGTCTTAGCATGTTTATCCTTTTTATCAGATGCATTGTGACACCCTATCACTGCACAAACCATCATAATAACTGAAAATGCGGGAGCTCTTTACACCTGTCTCGCGTCCTTGCAACTGACAAGCCGATCGACGCTTTTAGCCATTTCTGGCTAACTTTTAGTGGCCTCACCGTTGCGCGTGAACTGGGTTTCTAGGCGTTATTATTCTAAGGGAGTGATCTACAATCGACCTAATAATTGTAAAGCTGGATTTAAAAGTAAAAAAAGTGATCAAAATACAATATTTTTATATCAGCGACAGCCCTACTAATTCAAAGGTTTATTTTAATTTCAAATGACCCCTGTGATATGTGCAGGGTTGATATGTGCAGATTTTACACTAATGCTTAACAAACTGTATCTCAAAAATGGATATAAATGTTTACATAGTTCATTGGTGAAAAATGAAGTACCCAATCTGAACAATTCCCTGTTTGCTTAAAAGTCCCTCGGTCTGTTCTACCCTGTATAATAAGAACCATATTTTATTTGGTTTCCGCGTCTGTCGCACAATAAAAAAAAACAATTTGAACGGATTATATCGCGTATATTAATTATTTGAGAGTCCCTGACGTTTCGGAAAGTTTCCAGTTACCGCTGTCAAAGGTTAACTGAGAAAAACAATGGAAAAACACCTTTTTTTCTCTGTAAAAGTTACATTTGTACAAAGTACCTGCCCATTTTATAAATATTAATAAAAAAAAAGTTACTAAAGGTGTACATTCATGCTAGATGGGCCTCATGTGTAAAGACTTACACATGTGCCAGAAGGGCATTGAATACTTTATTGAAAAATTCGAACGAATGAGGGGAATTGCCTTTATATCAGTAACCTTTGACAGCGGTAACTGGAAACGTGCTAAAACGTCAAGGAGACTCAAATAATTAATTTACGTGCTATAATCCATTGAAATTATTTAATTTGATAAGAATTAACCATTTGGCTAAATAAGAAGCTGAATACTCCAGCTCCTTAGTTCCGTTTCAACTCTCTACGGCCGACTTATTCCGAATATATTTATCGCTAATCAGCCCTCGGCCATTGAAGTTATCCGAGGCTTTTAATAAAATTATGTAAACAGCCCAACCCTAAGATCAAAGAGGCTGCGTTGTTAGTTGCTAATATTGGCCCTTATTGAAACAAACTTGACTTACAGATCTTGCACACTGTGTTTTGAAATGCGCGTTTTTACTGAGAGACTGGACTTGACCAAGTGCGTGTCGGGCCTAGTGTTATTGTAATTAGATCAAGTAAGAAAAAAAAATCCTGATGGATACATCACTCCAAAAATGGATCTTGTGAGATTTGGTTTTTCTTACTAGATCCGTTTATTATTCTAAATGGATCTACTGGTAAAAAAAGGATTCTAAATGAATCATTCGATACATCGCCCCGAAATTGGATCTAATGAGAAAAAAATGTCTCACTAGATCTACCGTGGATCTATCGACTGGATCTATAGAGAGTGATCCCTTTAGCGGTAACGTAATGCAAAAACAAAATATATATGAACATTTTGGGACACTCTTATTCTCCTAATTAGATCGAAGGAGCTCGTGATTCCGAGTAGAAAATACCTAAAATATCCTTAATCTAAAAAGTGGGGTGAACAATAAAAAGAAAATGGTTCTGGGCCTTTCTTTTCCATTGTTCATCCCACTTTTTACAATAGTGTTAATGAAAATACAGGCATTCGCGCATAACTAGACATAAAGCTATCAAACCCACCAGTTAGTTATTATAAACAACGTTGTAGTAATTATATACAACATATCATTAAACACAGACGTGTGTACAGTCAACCAATTTGACTTCTGGGCCACTATAGAACCATGTCACAATGACAATGATATGAGATTACAAGAGGCTTTCGTATTGACGTTTACTGTGACAAAGTACGAAATGGCCTAGGCCCTGAAGTGGCGAGATCTCGAAATATACCCGGGGAACCTTCGAATTTAGACAAGACTTTTATCGGTTTCATTTGTTTCGATCGTTAAAAATGCCAGTCGCGTTTAAAAACGCTGTCAGTGAAAATTCTCTAGGGTTGATTTCGTTGCAAAAGGTCGTAAGTACCATGTTTTTAGTATTAAGACATGCCATTATGTATTAGCACGGCGGAAAAGCCGGAAAATTGTGTGATCAAATCAAGCGGAGAAAAGAATCATAACATTGGATTCAGAAAGCGTTTTTAAGGTTCCTTTATAAAAAAACATCCGGATTTTATCCGTATCTGTACCCAACAAAGTACCTTCTCGGCTCCCTCGGGTACAACTCCTTGGAGGTCAGGCGGAATTGTCATCTGATGATCTCGGTATGTCAGGCCTTGCGTGGTGAGTCGGACTGTCCCGAGGTTGTGGAGCGTCTGGTGCGACTGTATGTCCCTGATATCCCGAGGATAGCCCTGAGACCTCGACAGCGCGACTTGTTGGCTGTGCCGTCGTCGAGGACCGTGTCGCTCAGGAATTCGCCGTTGCCCCGCGCCCTCTCACTTCTCAATGCGCTCCTGACATCGACACCCGAGTGTGACTTGTTTGCGTGGCGATGGGCGGCAGTGTGTAGTGAATGCCTGAGATTCTGTGAGGCGATGGATACTAGGTGCTCTACTGTTCCAAATTAAGCTGTTTGTTTATCTATCATTGTGAACCTTTTATTGTTAATTTAAGTTTTGTGACGCATAGGTTTATAACTGTAATGTCATAAAAATGTTTTTATAAATAAAATAAAATAAATAAAATAAAATAATTGGTCGGATATTTTATATCTGAGGACCCTCTATGGTTTCTTTTATTTTCGTAGAGGTACTCCTATAGTCGTATGATGTAACTGTCCTTATTTTTATACGTCACAGTGACGTAGCGTATAATATATAGATTTGACGACGCGGTTGGCTCAGTTTGGTGCACCTGCCTACTCGGCGGTCCCGGGTTCGAATCCCGGCCAGGGCAAATATTTGTGTATGAACTCGAATATTTGTGCCTGGGTCATGGATGTTATTTGTAATTAAGTATGTATTTATCGATATACTATCATCGTCTAGTGTCCATAATACAAGCCTACTAGAGCTTACTGTGGGACTAGATCACTAGATTGATTTGTGTGAGGTTGTCCGATATTTAAATATTTATATATTATATACAGCCATAAGGGGATTCCACAACTTCACATTTGATTTGACATACGTCACAGACCCATTTGGCAAGACATGTTAAACCAGTGATGCCAGAAGGGCTACTCTGTCTGTCTGTCTTCCGTCCGTCCGTCCGTCCGTCCGTCCGCTGTCTGTCTGTCTGTCTGTCTGTCTGTCTGTCTGTCAGTCAGTCAGTCAGTCAGTCAGTCAGTCAATCAGTCAGTCAGTCAGTCAGTCTGTCTGTCTGTCTGTCTGTCTGTCTGATTGATTTTCTGGATAATTTTGTAGCGATAGTCTTAAAAACACAATTTGATAAAAAGTCAAATACTCTCACGGGCCCGCAAAAATACGAGTAGGTATGCCCGTCTTTTCTCAATGAATCTTTTAGGAATGGTGTGCCATGAGCTTAGTTATTTGGACAAAAAAGATGGTATGTCTTAATACTGAGCCCAAGTAGCAAAGATATTGTTTGCCAAATCTAACGATTATGAATGGTTGATCGAATCGATTTTATCGACGAACTTTTTTTCGAACAATACAATACAATAATTCTTTATTGCACACCAACAAGAAAAATGTTACAATTGAAACCTTTATTTATAAATGGTAGACAATAGGCGGTCTTATCTCTAAAGAGCGATCTCTTCCAGACAACCTTTGGGTAGAAGAATAAACAAAAATAAACAATGAAAGAGCCTGCCTATATATTTGTTCATTTTGTGTTAATTAATATTTTTTTGAACTACGAGCCGTAGGACTCACTCACTGTAGCTTTCTATGTAAAATAGTAATTTGTTTTATTGTTCCTTCTTCAGGTTATCGATTTAATCGATTTCTACCAATTTACAGAAATAGCACATGAATCGAAACACAAGACATGGTCACAACACAGCTTTAAAAAAAACCCGTAGTACGTAACTGTTTATGTAATGATTTATAATCGTTAAATAGTTACTTCAACACCGTGATAAGATAAAATATAAAATGAACTCAATTGTATCAAATGGAAAGTTAAAAACGTTTACAAATACTTGAAAAACCACTATGTCATTGCTTGTTTTTTTATGATAATTCAATAGGTCGTGCAGATTTACGTTACAAGGGTCCTGTCATGTGTCAAATGTGTGTTTAAAATAACAGAATATCGAGCGATCTAAAGCATTAACATTTATAAAGACCCTCATTTGCAAATGAAAGTGTATGTCGCTTCTATCTTTCCCAAATTAACGACCGACTTATTATTATTATTTAAGAGTTTCACTCTTGTCGGTGCAGTTCTCTCCAGTCCGTTCTACTTAACGCCAGTTCTTTGACTTCCCGATACGACCCGACGTCTGCCTTTTTCTTGATCTGGTCCAAATAGTTAATCCTCGGCCTTCCTCTTCCTCTCCTTCCTTCAATTTTCCCTTCCATTATCTTTTGTATTAGATCGTCGTGTCGTATCAAATGACCCATCATTCGACCGACTTACTCTGCAACAAAAATGACGTTCCTTTGCCGAGCAGTCGACCTGAAATACGTAATTTAAACTTTATTCACGTCCATAACTGGGTCAGACAGTTTGAGAAAACGCTTCATAAGCGAAATAAATATCTCTTCAATCATTTGAACTCGTAATTTGGTGGGAGAGGTGCTCAGCAATTCTGTTGCCAATACGGCGGCGCCGTGCCTTAGATTAAGATAGCAGGTTCCCGGGCATAAATTACGACCATTACTCTGCCTCCGGGTGAAAAAAGCAAGTCACTCTTTGGTAATTCCTCAGTTTGCGCCGCTTGTATGTGGTCTGATTGCTTTCTAGCTTTTCGGATTATGATGGCTTAATAGCACTTTAGCATAATCATCATACTAGCCGAAAGACGTCCACTGCTGGACAAGGGACCTCAAGTTTTCCAAGACGATCGGTCGTGCGCCGTAAAACGCAGCGTGGGAAGGCCTCCAATGAGTAGGAGTTACGACTTGGTTAGAAATGAACTTAATTGTCTTTAAATACTGGGTTAAAAGGCATTAAATGGAAATAGCTACACAGGTTATAATTAAATTATAGAACTATGTTCAACTTCAACTTGATCCACATACAAATTCTGATTCAGTTGCAATTTTGAATATAATCTAAAGAAGATAAAGAAATGCAAAATTAGGGGCCTGATTTTATGACATATAAAAAAGCGTCAGAAAAGAGGAATAATACATTTTATCAAACAAAATGCTGATCGTGAGAAATTAATGTTCTAATTTTTTACTGTTGTCATATGGGAAAGTTTTGAAAGACCACGTTGTTATGCAAGCGATTCGTTATAGTTTAGAAATAGTAAATCCATCGACCAGGAATATTCGGATCGCAGCCAGCGTAAAAATGGTCGCCGGTAACTCCAGTTATTGGGGCGGAATGCTCGGAGCTTGTTAGCTGCTGCATAAAGTGCATCCACGCAACGGCGCTTAGAGCACGCTTGTTGCACTCGCTGGGACTGTCAGTCATCTAAAAGGAATACCTCTGCTAATTTTTAGGGTTCCGCACCTCAAAAGGAAAAACGGAACCTTTTAGGATCACTATGTTGTCCGTCTGTCTGTCTGTCAAGACCTTTTTTCTCAGGAACGCTTGGAGGTATCAAACTGAAATCCATATCGAAAACTCAGGACTACTTCCTTGGAGCTGTGAAAAACCAAAGAAAGGGAATTAAAACCTACAGGGTACTTCCCGTGAACTCAGAATCTTCAAATTTGGTACGAAGCAACGTTTTATAGCACCGATAAAGAAAAAATTCGAAAAGCATAAATTTTTACTTTTACTTATATAGGTACCTACAGATTTGTACGGAACCCTCGGTGCGCGAGTCCGACTCGCACTTGGCCGGTTTTTTTCACACAACTCGAGGTTTCGTTCTTGTCTGTTTCCTCTTCCAAAACTTAAAGAATCTTTACAATATTTTAGGAAGTGAATGGGAAGAAAATGTTCTGTGTCGAACCTTTTCGATTTTTGCGTTTATTGTTATACAATTTGTGTAGGTACTAGGCGTCTGTTTTTGGCCAAAATTCCGCCGCAAACGGACGCCTAGTGCACAAATTCTGTAATAATTTGCACAGAAGTGGAAGCGGAAACTGTCTGTCACGGAATATTTTTCACCAGTTCAGTTTCTAAATTTCGTAACGATTGGTTAAGTTTTTGAAGAGGAAACAAACGAAAACGTTCTAATAGAGTTGTTCTTTAGAACAACTGACCCGAACAAAACATACTCCAAATAAATTGACACAATGTTTTTGAGGTCATTGATAATGCAATAGGGTTTTCGGTACCGTAACGAAAAGTAAAGATCGGACAACCTCACACAAATCAATCTAGTCCCACAGTAAGCTCTAGTAGGCTTGTGCTATGGACACTAGACGACGATATACATATTTATATAGATAAATACACACTTAAATACAAATAACATCCATGACCAAGGCACAAATATTCGTGTTCATCACACAAATAATTGCCCTTGCCGGGATTCAAACCCAGGACCGTCGGCTCAGTAGGCAGCTGCTTAACCACTGCGCCAACCGCGTCGTAAAAATAAGATAACAAGATAAAATAACACTAAGATAAACGGAACATAAACAGTAAAAGCTCATTAAATTAATTTTACGAAGTACCATGTAAAATAAAAAGAAAGTTTATCCATGTTGGTTTCAATTTCTAAATTAAACTGTAACTAATTATAAAAACGGTTTAAACTCACGTAAAATCTAGCAGCCTCTATGCTAGCAGGGATGTGAATTCTTAGCTTATCTGATTAGGTTGTTTCATCTGTAATAATTTATACATATGTGCATGTATTATTATGAATATGTATTTATCTAAGTATTCATTTATTAAAACTTACACCGCCCACAATTTATCTGCTTTACCAGAAGGTTGCCGGGTAGAGAATGTCTCATGGCACTAGTCCGCCTTTTGTACGATAAGTTTTCTTTTGTGAAATAAATATTAAATAAAATTGTCAGAAGCGGCCCGACATGTTTCGAAGTCATATGGAGCTCCTCATCAGGGACAGGTATCCGTACATGTCGGACCATTCCTGACAATTTTAAACCGTTTTTATAATTGTTAAAGATGTCTCACTATACTTTTAATAATATCAAAATGTTACGTGCCCAGAATAGGTTCAGAAGTTCACTCAATTGTTTGTCAAATGAACAGCTAAAAATAAACGAGCAAACTCTTGACTCCCGATATTTTTCCTCCGTAAGATCAATTCGAAGATTGATTTTAAAGTAAAACAAACAAATCGGGAGCATTCGTGCGGGCTCGGAATAACTCTGAACTTCAAATTGAGTTATTGAACAGACACACTTTTCTCGAACATGCTTGTACGCGATCCAACGTACAGTGAATTTCGTTCATTCTCGGTCTAGTGGTTCTTTTTTAAACTTTTGTTTTACATGCCATTTTAGTTTTCATTAAGTTTATATAGCTAAATACAGCCCGGGATTTTCGGTATGGTACACTATAAAATCTTGGGATTGGATACCCTAGTGCACTATAGCCTTTCTCGAAAATCCCACTAATATTATAAAGGCGAAAGTTTGTGTTTATGTGTATTTGTTACTTTACTTCTTCACGATCAAATGGCTGGACCAATTTTAATACATTTTGGTATGAAGATAGCAGACACCCTGGATTTGGATTAACACATAGGCTAAATTTTATCCCGAGAATATGTAGTGTCTTGTATAGTATAATTTTTTACACCCTGTATAAATAATAATTATAAAAAAATAAAATAAAAAAAAAAACAATTATTAGTAGGAGATACCTGAAATAGTAAAATGATCGAATAAAATAAAAACGATATAAATATTTTGTTATATCTGCTCAAAGTATAATTTTTTACACCCTGTATAAAGAAGAATAATAAAAAAAAAAAAACAATTATTAGTAGGAGATACCTGAAATAGTAAAATGATCGAATAAGATAAAAACGATATAAATATTTTGTTATATTCGCTCAACCATACTGCTTCTAAGCTTTTTTGTTACATTTAAAAATACATGTAGATTCTCATTCACTTGTAAATTGGGATGAAACACGCAATTTTCTGTTTGAAAGTTCAACAAGCAACAACTCGAAAACGGTGACAGATATTAACGTAGGTAGTTTGTTTGAACTTCTCCAAACAAAGTACGTTGACATCTGTCACGTTAGTGTCGGTAGAATGTTAGATGTTGAAGCCTTAGAATTGCAGGAAAACCCTTGTTCCGTTCCATCCTTTGTACATTGTTTGATTCTCAAAGTCTGCGCCTACGAGCAGTGTAAATTTTATGAATACCACACCCTTACCATGACACACAGACCACCCCCACTAGACGGAGCATGTAAGGCGACCCGTAGGCGACCCGCGCGCACCAACGATATGGTACGGCAGAACATTAAAGTATCAACACGGCGGCCACCGTTTAGTTGCGTTCATGTTTATGAGGTCTCTACACCACTTAACACTACAATTTACCATGTTATTTATTTAATTTCTTTTTTCGTTGACGTACGCATGGATCATAAACAAGGACGCAACTAAACGGTGGCCGCCGTGTTGATACTTTAATGTTCTGCCGTACCATATCGTTGGTGCGCGCGGGTCGCCTTACATGCTCCGTCTAGTGGGGGTTGTCTGTGCCATGACATTACAGTGACCGTACTGGCTAGTGACCGCGTAAAGGATTTGTATGGAGAATTGTAGTTCTACAAAGTAACCGCTAGGGGCGCTTTACTATTCTCCATACAAATCGCTTACGATGTCGCTAGCGAGTACGGTCACGATAACTCGTGGTAGGGGCACAGCAGTCCAACGGGATCGATAGGGAAGATGAATGCATGCATTGGAACTGACTTTGAGCAACGGAGCGCAATTTATGTGGTCGGGCTTCAAAGAAAACCACTAAATCTTACCAAAACGATTACGCGACGAATTCCGACATCAATTTTCAAATCGATGAGATATCGATCGAAGTGGTTGAGAATGTAGCATTAAAAGTAACTGGCGATTTTAGTATGCAATTTGACAAAAGCCTGCAGTAGTTAAATTGTAAGTTACTTTTCAGGCTGACCCTGGAAAGAATCAACAGATCTCACACTACGTGGAACTATCAAAGGTAATTGAAAATGTAATTTAGAAATAAAGCACATTATAAAAACTCACAACTTTGTTTTCTGACTGCGCGCGTAGGGGGACCCGCTACAGTTTTTGTCCGCCCGCCTCCTAAGATGGCTCAAACTGTAGCTTAATTCAATCCCGAGATCTATTTTTGCCGTTTATTGAATAGCGAGCTTTTTATTCTCGTTCTCGCTGTTCTCGCTCCAAGTTATCAAAAATATTTCAGGAAATATTTTTTGGGAATTAAAATTGCACTTTGAAGCCCTCCGTGCGCATGTGCTTGTGCGTCTGCACATTTTGACACAGGTATGGCACATTCATGTACCTTTCATATCTGTGAAACTGCAGGCAAATTTCATAAATCGGGGCACTATTATGAAATGAAACCTACCTACCCTACCTACCTACCATATACCTACTCGATCATTTTTAATGTTAAAAATTAATGAGGGTATTACGACGACGCGGTGGGCGCAGTGAAACTCCCTATTGATTTGGCGGTCTCGATTTCGTATCCCGGCAAGAGCAAAATGTTGTATGATGATCTGAAAACCACTGAAATATTGCAAAATTGTGATCACAAGGGCCCATAAAAATGTCTAGCAAAAAATTGCGAGCAATCGCTCACAATACATTTTACCTACAATGTTTCCTCAGGCGCTATGGCAGCGCATCTAGTACAGATTACGGCTATGAAGTGTTTAACATTTTAATGGTACAAGTTACTTCGTATTCGCTCCACAAGCAGTTCTACGCAGTGTTGCCAGATGAGATTTATAAAAATCGAGACACAAAATTTGTAGAATGCCATGGTCTATATCATATTATTATACCATGTAGAATTCCGCAGATCGTCGCTTGAAAAATCCGTATTTCTATAGATTTTTCCAATACTTCATTTAACTGTACTGTGAAGCTCAATGAATGTTATTAAAAGTTAATAACTTTTGCAAAAACGTAGGTGAAAAGCTAGTAGCAAAAAGTAGGTGGAAAAAATTTGTCTAATATTTTTGAACACCTTGTCCGTAGTCTATTTATCGTTTTGAGTAAGTAAGAAAATGAAATTACCGAAACGGATCATTGAGTGAATTGCATGAATGTGTAACGAAACGCAGATCATATGATTAGTCTGTGTGTTTCAGCCAGGATTACAATTCATTCCATTTCGTTTATGTCATGTTTTGGTGATAAATTAATGTAGTCTGAAATTCCGAAGGTTCACCAATAATTTCCATAGCTCTGGGCATAAAACCTAATTTCCGTAAATCTACGGATTTTCCTGTAACTCTGGCAACGCTGTGCGTAACCCAACTTTAAGCCAAATTAGCGACAAGAAAGTTAAGTAAGCAGAAAAATAAATCCCCATCCCGAGATCACTTGAGGAACTTTTAAGCGAGGAATCGAATAAGCCGATTTGCATTCAGACTCCAAAAGTAGCGACACGCAAGAAGGTAAAAGAGTAATTAAACTCTGAACAGGTGGTAACGAAGTTAGAGATAATTGTTCGTTTCCACCACAGACAACCCCCACTAGACGGAGCATGTAAGGCGACCCGCGCGCACCAACGATATGGTACGGCAGAACATTAAAGTATCAACACGGCGGCCACCGTTTAGTTGCGTCCTTGTTTATGATCCATGCGTACACGTCAACGAAAAAAGAAATTAAATAAATAACATGGTAAATTGTAGTGTTAAGTGGTGTAGAGAGACCTCATAAACATGGACGCAACTAAACGGTGGCCGCCGTGTTGATACTTTAATGTTCTGCCGTACCATATCGTTGGTGCGCGCGGGTCGCCTACGGGTCGCGTTACATGCTCCGTCTAGTGGGGGTGGTCTGTGGTTTCCACTGAGTCCTTTGCATTTCCAATTTTCAGTAGAACTCAGTACCCCTACCATGAGTTAACGTGACCGTACTCGCTAGCGACAGCCTAAACGATTAGTATGGAGAATAGTACAGCGCTCCTAGCGGGTACTTTGTTTAACTACATTTCTCCATACAAATTATTTACGCAGTTGCTAGCAAACACGGTCACTGTAAACTCATGGCAATGGTACAAACTAAAGTACTCCTACAATGAGTTAAGAGCCCTTATTCCTTTAAAAAAAAAATGTTTCATATTAAGTATGACGAATATATTGATAATTTCAACCAACTTTTTGAAGTGAATAATACTTTTTCCCGAGTTCTGGGTAGTAACGTAGCTATTTCATGCTTTCATTGCGTGCAGTCGAAAATAAGTTGAAATAACGAATTTTCCACGTGAATTTTGTCAATTTCGAGTAGTTTTTCGAACAAAAATTAACAATGAAAAATTCAAACTGTAGGTTCCAAATATATACCAATGATTCCCAATAGCCCTGTTCTAGGTAGTAACATCAATAATATGTTGAGAAACATGTTTGATCATAGAGAAAAATGTCTTAACAATCAGCATTTTAAAAGGAATAAGGCCTCTTAACGTGACCGTACTAGGTAGGGACAGCGTAATCGATTCGTATGGAGAATATTGCGCCCCCAGAAGTTAGAGCCCAACAGAGGGTTTTTGAACACACGCCATATTTCGGATTTTTAGTGGTACTAATTTATTGTACTGGCAACGACATTTTTTTGGTAACTGACGTTGAAAGTCACTGAATGTCACTGATGTAAACAAAGAGGAAACAGGAGTAAATATTCCGGAATTTTCAAGTATTTTAGCCAAAACTATCCACAGTGATGAAAGTCGTTTTTTTTTTCAAAGGATTCAGTATTTACTTCGCAAGAGGAACGAATGATTGAGCAGCATTCCGGTAAACAATGTTTTGAATTTGGTTAATGATTAATCGCTTTTGACGCTTAATAATACATATATATGACGTATGTACAATAGTGCCATATGAAAGCTGTTTGTAGCGCGACTATCCCTAGACCAGATCGACACTTGAGCTTATACTGTGTAGAATTACAATTCTTCATACAAATCGTTAACGCTGTCGCTTGCGAGTACGGTCACTCGTGGTAAGGGCACGGCTCGAACGTGTAAGTTCTCAAATTCTATTAGAGTAACATAAATTACGTTCAAACTTCTATACTTCTATTATTCTATCTTATATTATTTCATAAAATTGTATAGAAAATCAGTTTTCTATGGAAAGGGGTCATTATTTCAGGAAAAACCTCAACAGCGTGATGCAGCAGCTTGGCCAGTTGTGCAGCGCCATCTGTTGGTCATTTTTTTCTTGGTCCTCCCATTTTTTTGCTCATTCCTCTAACCAAAAGTTGTCTGGAAGAGCTCGCTCTTTAGCGATAAGACCGCCCATTGTCTACCATGTTCAAATTAAGGATTCAATTAAAAAAAAAATGTTGATGTGCAATAAATATTGTGTATTGTATGTGTGTGTATGTGTATTGTATTACGCCGAGACAGCTGGACTGATTTTAACCAATTTAGGAAAGGGATAGTTGGACATCCAAAGATATGTAAATATTAGTACTTACTTGGTAAAGACAAAAATACGCAGACAAAGTTGCGGGCAGATTACATTATAGAAATGAAATATGATATTTATGCGTCTCGTATAAATTCTATCAAGTAGGTATCTCTCTGGGAATTAAATTACGTGTATGAATTCGTTCATAGTTTATTCTCTTTGCATCTAATGTGAATGTTTTAAGTTATACGTTATACGCGTCAGTCTAGACAAACATGATAACTCTGCGCTTTGATAAAGACATAAACTTGAGCGATATTAATGATGTTAGTCAGTGCCGTATTTATCCCTAGGCCCATAAGGCCGGGCCTAGGGGCCCAACCAGTCTAGGGGCGCAGTCCCAGAACCAGGACTTGCAACATAATAGAAATAGTGTTCTCCTTATTTATCACAAAAAAAATAGGGCAAGTGCGAGTCCGACTCGCGCATGAAGGGTTCCGTACCATGTCCTATAACAAGTTTGTTGGATGGGAGCCCCCCTTAAATATTTATTTTATTTTATTTTTAGTATTTGTTGTTATAGCGGCAATAGAAATACATCATCTGTCAAAATTTCAACTGTCTAGCTATCACCGTTCTTGAGATACAGCCTGGTGACAGACGGACGGACGGGCAGCGAAGTCTCAGTAATAGGTTCCCGTTTTTACCCTTTGGGTACGGAACCCTAAAAAAACTACTACCTACTAATTTCATTTGCTAAAAACCGTTTCAGCCCCAAATGCCAAGTGCCTAGGGGCTCTGGCCCTCTAAGTCCTGGCCTGATGTTAGGTCATGTCATACGTTACGATAACTACATCAGGGAACTACATAATAGAAGGAAAAGTAGGAGGGAAAAGGAAAAAGGATGACCAAGACGGACATACATATGGAGGAAACAAAAGAACAAATAAATGCTTCATAATTTAAAAAATTGGGCAAGTGCGAGTCCGACTCGCGCATGAAGGGTTCCGTACCTATATATATGTATATATAGGTATAAAAAGTTTGTTGTATGGGAGCCCCCCTTAAATATTTATTTTATTTCATTTTTAGTATTTGTTGTTATAGCGGCAATAGAAATACATCATCTGTGAAAATTTCAAGTGTCTAGCTATCACCGTTCTTGAGATACAGCCTGGTGACAGACGGACGGACGGACGGACGGATGGACGGACGGACGGACGGACAGCGAAGTCTCAGTAATAGGGTCCCGTTTTTACCCTTTGGGTACGGAACCCTAAAAAGTACAAGAAAAACCGGAATGTAGAATGAGCTGGAAATTACTCCACCGACAAGAGCCTCTAAAATATATGAGAAATTCCGTTCTACCGTTCTTAAGAATCGGTTTAATTTTTGCGTCACCCTGGGCCGTAAGTGGGTTTTTATGCCAGCTACACAGGGAGAAATCTCACTTCGCCTTACTGACGAAGGCAAGACATGATGATGGTCACACTAGAAAGCCTATAAATTATAATCTATTTGAATTCGTTTCAAAATAAGGTAAATCAGTTGCAATTTTTTGACAAAATACAACACGTTTTACGTAGCATGGGATTAAAAATTATAAGAATAATTATGTTTTGTTACTGTGTAAGTCACCGCCTACATTTTTTCCGCTTTGCCCTAAGGTTGACTGTTAAAGAATGCCTCATGGCATTAAGTCCGCCTTTTGTACGATAAGTTTTATTTTTGTGCAATAAAGAAAAAAAAAAAACTCAAAACATTTTCACATCACTATTTCTATTCCATTCCGATATTAAGCTACCTAGCAACTTAGCAAGATACCTCGTCTACTTTACATACAATGTATCTAATATTATATCCATTAAATTTAACCAAGAGTCTATACAAAGTCTCAATAATATCCAATGTCCCATACAAGGCAAATGCATTATGAAGTCGCAAAGCTGTCCTCGCATAGAAAGGCGTAACCACCGTACAGTTATGGATAATATAAGTCGTTTTAAGCGAGCAGAACTGCTATTCAGTAACGCAAGACATTGTTCAGAAGGAAGCCAAAGAGGATTGTAATACTATAAGGCAACACACTTGTGTGGTTGATCTGAGGATATTGGATGGTAAAGAAAGTAATATCACTTTGGGAGTCTATAAAAACTAGGGGTATATTCTGGCCATTGAGTAAAAATAATTACACTAGAGAGAAAGAGAGGAAAGATATATTATACATAGCGTTGAAGATTTCGAAACCTTGAAATGTTTTTTTCAGGAATTTATGAAATTTTAGTCTTTTTCCGTTTTTTTCAGATTTTTTACGAAAAAAAAAACAAAATAAGTCATTACAATTTATGATTAATTTAATTTAATTACAATTAATCATTACTATCACTATCACCATATATTTCAATTGTTTTTTTTTTGTTGTTTACCTCGGTTGTTTCCCAATGTCTCCAAACACAGCTCTTTGCACGCGGCATTATTACGCAGTTTGAAAATCAGTAAGAACTGTTTTTCAATAAGAGTACTAGGTAAGTACAGTCGTCATCAACAATTTTCAACGCTAATTATACAGCTATGATGATGGATAAAAATAAATTGTCGTTTCTAGAGGTAGGTACTAATTAGGTACTAAATCAAAGAGAGAAAGATGCATAACAGTAGCCGGCAGCCGGCAAAATTCTTGAGCATAACCTTGACTGCGCATTAGCCGATTTACGTACAATTAAATGTGCATGCGCAAATCCGCCATTTTTGTTCTAAAAGTTTGCCGGCAACTATACCAGATGTAAAGCAAACAAGGTGAAATGGACTTGGTCCAGCCATCCTGGGCGACGCGGTTGGGGCAGTTGGTAGTGCACTTGCCTACTGAGTCGGCGGTCCTGGCCCTGGGTTCGAATCCCGGCAATGGCAAATACTTGTGTGATGAACTTGAATATTTAATCCTGGATCATGGACTTTATCTATATCAATATATATGTAATTATATAATATATCATGTATATCGTCATCTAGTACACTGTACAAGCTTTGCTTAGTTTGGGATTAGGTCGATTTGTGTAAGATTGTCCCTTAATATTTATTTATTTTATCCTGACGTCAGAATGGCGGGACCACATTCTTTCTATCTTTTATTTATTTATTTATTTAATCTTTATTGCACAAAAGAAAAACAAATCGTACAAAAGGCGGACTTAATGCCATAGGGCATTCTCTACCAGTCAACCATCGGGCAAAGCAGATAAGTTGATCTTTTCTCTCTTTTTAAAGAGGTACTATTTTTTTATTGAACCTACTAAATAGTACCAATTTAGCTACTAAATCTTGGAACCACTCTCGTGGTCCAGTATCCTAAAGCTCACCAAGAAGTATCTTGGCGCGGTCGCGGCATATACAACAATTTAGAACTTGGCTGCTTGGACATAAGTTTCAAACCGTTTACTTGTGTAAGACGTGGACACTGGACACTGTCCCGTTATCACGCTAATATTATAAAGGCGAAAGTTTGTAAGCGTGTTGTCGTGTATGTTTCTTATATCTTCACTCTCAAACGGCTGGACTAATTTTGATAAATTTTGATATGAAGGTAGCTGACACCCTGGATTAGCACATAGGCTACTTTTATCCCGAAAAATGTAGCGTTCTTGTGGGATGAGCGGATAGCACCGGGCGGCGCAGCTTGTGTACTATAAAAAATCGTCTTACTGTGATAATGTACACTGAAAAAAAAATAGCTCAACTAGTTTAATTACTTGAGAAATATAATCTTTGTATTAACGGCTTACTTGAAAAATATCCAAATAAAATTGTCCTTAGTAGTCACCAAAATTATGCTAATTTTACGTAACTTATTTTGGTTACTAGTTATTAGTAGCCCTTAGTATGTCAGTCCTCCGATTTATGTAACTAGCAGCTAACATTTGGGCTAACAATTTTTTTTTTCAGTGTGGCCACGGAAGTTACTGCGGTCTGCGGTTAAAACGCCAGTGTAAACACCGCCGTACATGAATATTGGATGGTTATTGGAGAACCAACGGGGACACTTGGTTAGTTCTGAAGTTTTCTCATTAATCTATGTCCGAACTAGCTCGAGATATGGACCACTAGCTACGAAGGATGCATCATAATTTTATGTGAATGAAAATTGGACTTGGAGAGGTTTAAAACAGGATTCGCATTGCTGATGAGCGGCAGAGATAATAAACTTACTGAAGTAGATGTTTAAAGAAGTTTTGCGATTGTTTATGTTGTAAATTTATTTTGAAATCCTAAACAAATAATTTTAGTGTATAATATCCATACAAAACCCAGTAAATTGACCGAATCATCTCACCCGAACAAACACTTCTGGACAAAGGTCTACCCCAAAGATTTCCACGATGACCAGCCGTGCATGTGGCAAGTACCTATCATTATTGCAAGGATTATCACGTTCATTTATAAAATACTGAAGTGCACTGCCACGATTTTCATACCTCAGTTGTTCTGAAAATTAGGACTCCACAAAGTACTCAATCTTACATGATGAACTTCAATGACTTACGGAATTGAGATGTGGTCGACGGTCGTTCGCAATGGGACTTATAAGGTGGCTTAGAGTCACGCAACGTGCATTGGAAAGGGCTATGTTCGGAGTTTCTCTGCGTGATAGAATCAGAAACCAGAATATTCGCAGAAGAACCAAAGTAATCGATATAGCTCAAAGGATTGCACGATGAGCGGGCCATATGGCACGGAGAACCGATGGCCGTTGGGGCAGCAAAGTCCTGGAGTGGCGACAATGTATAGGAAAGTGCAGCGTGGAATGGCTCCCGTCTAGGTCAACAGATGACCTCGTTAGGGTCGCATGGAGTCGATGAATGCGCGGTCTGCATAGGATCGCATCTTGTTTCGAGCTATGAGGGAGGCCCATGTTCAGCAGTGGACGTATATGTGGCTCATAGATAGATAGAAAGTACTAAAACTAACACAAAAACTTCATGCAACTTTTCACAGCCTATCCAGCTATGTACCCTTTGGAATGGGGATAGTTGGATACAATATCTTGGTCCATATGCCACATCCACAGAAGCACAGCCCAGTTAATTGTGTGAATTAGCGCAACCGGCACGTGGCGGTCCCGCGGGCGCCGACGAGGCCGGAATACATATTGCACTAATATCGCTGCAGAGCAATAGATTCCAGTCAACATTTCTTTGGGTTTCAATTGCAGGGGCGTTTTATTGGCTGCCAAGCAAAAGGGAGATTTTATAATATTATTTTAATTAATCGTTTTTATTACTACCGACGACAAAAGAGGCGTGTTATAAGTTAAACATGAGTATCTGTGTATCTGCGTCTCTGCCTGTAGCATTAGCATCGTAGCTCCTAAACAAATGGAGCAATTTGAGTGCGGTTTTTTTTAAATCAAGACTTTATGTTCATCGAGATGGTTCTTAGCTTTGTTTGGTGGATATAGGACCAGTTTCCAAGATATTAAGCTTTAATTCGACCGAATGACAAGATATTCCAAATTCTGTTGTTCATACCTTAGGGACCTCTATACTCGTATCGCACTACTTTACATCAGAGAACGAGCAAGCGAGATAGGGGGCTGTTATTTATAAATTACCCGGTACCTTTGTTAACTTTTTCACCACCTTCACGCTGGACAATATAAAAAAGTTGTGGTGTACCCATGTTAAAATAATGAGACATTACATGTTTCATAAAACCTCTATCTTAAGTAAGATAAGGTAAGGTAGCGTAAGTACGCTATCTTACTTTTTCCAACTAACTATACCTAGTTGCGTGGTTGTAAGAGTGCGTTAGAAGTATTTTTTGTAACGAAGTGCTAAAATAACAAAAGAAAAACATCCCAACGAATTGTACCTCCTATTTTTTTCAAGTCAGTTCAAATTGCTCAACGTTTTTGTGAGCTGACATTACAGTATCAAAGATAACCTACGAGGTAAGGATCCCCGTTTGACTTAACAACTCAAACATTATGGTCGTGCAACAAGTCCACCCAGCCAAGCGACTTGCAGACTTAAAACTAGAGACCTAAGGTTTTTTAACCGCGCATTCCCTAAATCGAAGTTCACAGGCGACCGAATTTGAATTTTCTTTCCATCACGTTAAGTTTATACAGGGTGTTATTTAAGACGGGATTACTTTTTATAAGTACTTGATGCGCAGAAAGAACGCTGGTGGCTACACCCAACCTAATTGGCGAAATCAAAGAAACACGACGGAGAGGATGGGAGACGATCGGGCCGTAAAGAAAAGGCAACCGAGTGGGAAACGTCCGGTGGGCCGCCCTAGATACCGCTGGAAAGACGAATTGCAGAAGGATCTGTGTGCCCTAAATAAGTACCCCTAACTGGCGGGAAAAGGTGCAAAACAGAGAAGAATAGCGTTTTCTTGTGTCAGAGGCTAAGATTCTCTTTGTGTCACTAAGCCAGACTTAGTAAGTAAGTACTTTCTAGGTTAACACTAACAATTTTGGTTGGAAAACACATATTTATTTATTTACACTTTTGCATAAAAGAAAAACTTATCGCACAAAAGATGGACTTAATGCCATGAGGCCATTCTCTTCCAGTCAACTTTCGGGAAAAGCAGATAATTAGAGTTTACTCTTTTAAGTGTTTTCATATTTATTCACGGTAATTATATACAATTATTAAATTATTATTAATTTAAAAGGTGAATATGGTTCAAAAAACTTAAAGTAGGTAGTTAAAATAAATGTTATAACTCTTCGTAAAGATTTTGTTGAGCATAATTTTGTAATATAATTATAATGATAACATGGACAGGATGATACACGGCAGTGAGTAGTCTCAATATGTTTTTGGTTACGAAATTTGGCATTCATGCATGTATTACTGATGCTCTAGCAAACTAAGCACTCAGCTGATTTCATTTGCATATCTTTGACCCACTGTCTTCAATAAATAGATCGAATTTAGTTAGAAATGCATTTAAAATAAAACACGGCTTAACAAGCTACGTTTTTACTTATTGTTTCAACATAACTCAATACTTGCCAAGTGCGAATTAACTTGTTTTTTATTTATTTATATGAATATTTATTTACCCAGCTTTTACAGTTCTCATGTAAGTGAAACTGTGTTTCTTATGTCTTTAAACCGAAAACACGGCTTAGAAATCACCCTGTATAACACTTCCCTCTTTATATTTATGATGTAGATGCAAGTGATACCCAAAAATGTAGCCTCAATATAATTGGAGTTCTACAGCAAAGGGCTCAGAGCTCAAATTGCGACGTAAGTGTAGTTGGCAAGGTGCGTACGGGAGAAAGTTGTTCTTATCAATGTCATTACCATTCGCGTAAGCGGAAACCCGCGTAACATGTTACGAAACTGTCGGGAATTGTGTTCCTGGTTCGATCCCGGGCAAATAATGATCAAAAATAAATCAAGGGACATTATAACAAAACGGGACTTTATCGCGTTCAAAAGTGTTTATTTAATGACCTCTACGTTTTGGACGTGATGTTACACCCCTGGTCCAATGGACTCAATTTGGAAAGGGACTTGAATCCCTTCGAGATTATGGACGTAAAATGTATGAAAATCAGTACCTATTGATTTTCATACATTTTACGTCCATAATCTCGATCTATAGCCCCACAGGGTGTTTTTCAACCCACGCCATAAATCGGATTTTTAGTAATATGATGATTATTCTACTGGTAACGACAAATTTTTGGTAACTGACGTTGAATGTCGGTGAATATCACTGATGTAATCAAAGACGAAACAGGACTAAATATTCCGCAAATTTCAAGTTTTTTTCTATAGGATTCTGTATTAATTTCGCAAGAAGAACGAACATTGAGCAGCATTTCTGTAAACAATGTTTTGAATTCCAGATCACAAACACAGACAAATCCTTGAAAAATTGCTAATGACGTTTAATAATACCAATATATAACGTATGTAAAACGAATGGCCTAACTTGCTACTGGCGACTCGTTCTGCATGATTGGACTGTATAATACTTGAGACTGGGTGACACAATAAAAAGATACTGTTTCTTTCTTCATAAGGTGAACTGGAGCGAGATGAGAGCTGGGCGACGCTTGCTGTGACACTGACCCACTTTTTGCGCCCGCCATCTTTATTCCGTCCTTGATAGACCGAATCAGAGTTATAAGATGTACGGGGGCGTGGTTTATTCGCGCTTGCGCTCATCTAGCTTATTTCACGAATTTATTTATAAAATATTCATGTTTATTAATGGTACATACAAAATGTTTACATATGTATTTCAGTTAGTCAGATCTCAAAAATGGGGAATAATAAGTCATGTTATTAAGCGTTTATTTATTATTATACCTTCATCTTATATCTATACCTGAGATCTGACAACTTTTATGATTATCACAAAATATTCTGGCTATGCGTATTGGATTCTAATTGGAACTACGATATTTTCCCTTCGTTACGTAAGCGGCATGAAATGTAGGTCAACAACATTCAAGGTTACTTTCATGGCTTACGTAAATAAGAGATACGAAAGGAGATAAAGAAATAGCCAGTTTTTGCCTATGGTTAGGAAGTGGTTCACCTAAGCTAATTTGATAATCATCTTTAATAATATAATGTGATTTTACTTAATACTATAACTATTCTCTGATTGAGTAATTCACCTAATTAAACACCTTAAAAATAATTATAATATAAAACAGTTGCATACATAATAACGATGCCCGGAAGTAATAATATTACACAATAGCTATTGTCCTTTATCTGGACAAAAAGGGTAAGTAATTACACAATATTACGTCATTACGTTATCTCGTTATATAATCATGTAAAAATGGGTCATCGTTATCTTAACCTATATTAAGCAATTATAACTATTTATTTATATTGTAAGGGTCTGTATTCAACATTCCCCCCAACGTGTGCGAACACCATAAACTAATGTGTGTGAATTACGATGAGACGAGAGGCTGGGCGGCGTATTAATCCTGCTGTCGTTCTTATCTCGGTTACACGAACTCTGCCATCTGGTCCGGGATAGATTTTTACGACCTCGCCTCTCGGCCATGAACCTCTGGGCATAGTGCCATCTGCGATTATAACGATGTCGCCGATTTTCACGTTACTAGCTGGGGCGTTCTTGACTACTCGTGGACGTAGAGATTGTCGATATTCTTTCACCCATCGATTCCAAAAAGAGTCTGCTAGTACTTGCGCTGCTTTCCACGACTTTTCGTTTAGTGTAATGTCGCTGAAAGACCCGAATGGTGACATGGCGTTTGACCGGCCCAATAAAAAGTGGTTGGGGGTCAGTGCCTCTTGTTTACTGCACGGCATTACGGGTATCAGGGGGCGCGAGTTGACAACATGCTCGGCCTCTAAAAGCAGTGTGTGCAAGACTTCTTCTGACGGCGATCTCTCCTTCAAAGTAACACGCAAAGCGGTTTTCACCGACCCGACTAATCTCTCCCAGGCACCTCCGGCCGATGGGTTCCCGGGCGGTATTCGTTTGAAAATTATCTGCTTGTTTTCTAAGTAGGCTCGCATCTCGGTGTCGATCGACTCTGCAGCATCTTTTATCTCTCTCTCGCTGCCGATAAAATTTGTACCATTGTCCGAGTAGAACACTGTCGGAGTGCCGCGTCTAGCCATCATGCGGCGTAATGCTAGTATCATCGAAGATGCAGATAGGGATGCTGCGAGTTCTAAGTGTACTGCTCTTGTGGTTAAGCAAGTAAATAAGACTCCCCATCTCTTTTCTCTCCTCCTCCCGATGGTTATGTGCATGGGGCCGAAGTAATCGCAAGCTGTCGCCGTGAACGCCGGTTGATTAACTGCGAGCCTTTCTGGCGGTATGTCACCGAGAGGTATGTTCGGAGTCTTTCCTTTATACACTCGACACCATTGACATGTGTGAGCTATGTACCTCAAAGCGCTTCTCAGTCCTACTATATGAAACGATTTCTGCAACTCGTTCATAACAGTAGCGTGATTGCCATGATTAAAAATAGCGTGGTAGTGTGCTATAATTAATTTCGTGAATGACTCTTTGGCATGTAGGACTGGGATACTCTCGCTTCTGTCGATTCGCCCGTCGAGCAGTAATGTGTCGTGTCTGTCGATCTTTACTGCTAGTCTGTGTAACGTTGATTTTTTAGGGACTGGCCGCCCAGCCTTAAGACGCTCGATGTCCTCGGAGAACGACTCGTACTGGCTTCGCTTTAAGAGCAATAGTTCGGCGATTTTAATGTGTTCGTTATTTACATTTTTGTCAACGTTACATTTTAACAATTTAGCCTTAAACATTTGGGCGGCTAGCAGGATACGAGCAGTGACGCGTAACAGGCGCAAGTACTTCGAGTACTTGTTTACGTCCGGTAAGTGAGCAAATTTATCGCGCCTAGTTACGACTAAAACCTTTTTTGCAATTCGTTCCTCACACGCGTCTGACGTTTCGGCGGACGCGCATCCATCAGTCGGCCATTTATCTGTATCCAATCTGATAAATTCGGGTCCGTGGAACCATCTATGATTTTTATCGAAATTTATAGGTACGTTTCTAGTCGCGTCGTCGCTGACGTTCAGCGCGGTTGGCACCCAGTGCCATTCACTGGGCAGCGTGCTGTCCTCGATTTCTGACAGACGATGCGCGACGAATGACTTGAATGTCCTAGGGTCTGACTTGATCCAGGCTAGCACAGTTTTCGAATCTGTCCAGTAATGACAACTCGTTACGTTGTAACTAGTCTCCTTTTTAACCGATTGAGCTAGTCTACAACCTAAGACTGCCGCCTGCAGTTCTAGCCTAGGTATGCTAATTTTCTTTAATGGCGTTACTCGAGCCTTCGCGGCTACCAACGTTGAGTATTTCTCGCCTTTTTCGTCTGACCCTACCATGTACACAGCGGTTGCGTAGACTGTCTCGCTACTATCGCAGAACGTGTGTAAAACTACCTGCCTAGTTGGGGCTATGACGTAACGCTGTATCTCTAAGTTACGTAACTTATTTACGTTTTCTATGAACGAACGCCATTTCTCGTTTAGCTCCGGTGATATGCATTGATCCCAATCTATACCTAGACGCCACATGTCTTGAATTAATGTCTTGCCCGCAATGCTGACGGGCGAGACGAGACCGTTCGGGTCGAACAGACCCATTACACCGCTAGTTACTTGGCGTTTCGTAGGTATTTTTTGGCCCTCTACTATCTCCGGAGGTAAGTTTCGAAAGTTTACATTGAAACCTATCGTGTCGCGAGAATTATGCCATAACATTCCTAATGTTCGTTCATAGTCACACTTTCCTAACAGCGTAGTCTCGTCTTTTTTGACGTCCACTACGTCGCCTAGTACCTCGGGGTCGTTTGACGCCCACCCACACAACTCAAAGGACGCCTCCTTGAATACCTTACTCATGTCGGTTACTAAACGCTTTGCCTCCTGCCTGTCATCGAAACTAGCTAACAGGTCATCGACGTAGAAGCTATTTATAGTTTTTTCATATACGAGTGGGTATTGCTTCGCGTGACTCTCTGCGTTTCTGTTCTTAACGAATATCGCTGTTGTTGGGCTTGAAGAGCCGCCGAAAAAGAGATTTTTCATGCGATATTCTTGGACTGGGCCTTGTCTATCATCTCCCCTCCACAGAAACATCAGTGAGTTACGGTCAGCTTCAATGATTCGTATCTGCAAAAACATCTCGCGAATGTCCGAAATAACGGCAATACGACCCTCTCTAAACCTTATAAGGACACCGAATAACGACTGAAGTAAGTCCGGCCCTGTTAACAGAGCGTCGTTCAGACTAACACCGTTATACTTGCAAGCTGCGTCAAAAACAACTCGAACACGTTGTTTTTGCGGATGTTTTACCGCAAAATGCGGTAAGTACGACGTTCGCGAGGATGACGAGACGCTTTCTACTTTCTCCGCGTAATCTTTGTCTAATAAATTTTGTATTTGTTTAGAATACTCGACCCGTAACGCCGCGTCTTTATCTAATTTTCTTTCTAAACTATACAACCGGTTGAGCGCCTGTTGCTTATTGTTAGGCAAAATCACATCATCACTCGCCCAGAGAAGTCCTATTTCGTAGCGGCGCTCATCTGGTATTTTAGCGCATGTCGCGTTTAGGATGTCTAATGCGCGCTGATTGGGGTCCGATTTAGGTATTCGCGGCTCTATACCTAACGATTCTATGCTAAAATGTTGCTTTATTAAGTCATACATGTCCTGTTCGTTACTACACCTCGCGTGATTTACATAACCTACCAGAGACCTGGGTATAGACATTGAACCGTGTACGCTAAACCCTAATCGACCCTCACTAGCTATCAGCTGCGATTTATTACCGCTTAGAACATTTTGTGTCACTAATAAGTGCCAATTGTCCTGGCCTATTAATAGTTTAGGCGTGCCTTCATCATAGCACAATTGATCACTTATAGGTAACAGGTGTGGGCAACTATCGATCAACTCTTTATTTACGCGTTGAGTACCTAAGTTCAAACTATCAATCGTACATACATTTATTTTCTCAATGTTTCTACGATATTTGCCCTGTATTGTTAGTTCTAAACGGTATGACTCGCTTTCGTTTATTACGCATCCGCCAACCCCTTCGATAAGGAGTTTCTCAGTCGCGCCGAGCGGAGCGATTCTTTCGGCTACACTGCGCTCCAAAATTGTTAAGCTACTGCCGTCATCTTGTAGACATAAGATTTCCTGCGATCCTAACGGGCCGCTAATAATAGCGGGTACTATCTTTAAATAAGTTGCTGGCCGCCTTACGTGATTAATCCTAGCTACATTATTCGGCGCGGGGGTGTCCCGTGACACTCCGTGTAATAACTTATTGTGACCTGCCTCACAGCCTCCGTGTCCACACGGCACGTACGCACACCTGTACGGCTTTTTATGAGCGAAATTTAAGCATCTAAAACACAGTTTAAACTCCTTAGCCTTTGCCCAGCGATCATCTACGGATAATTTAATAAAATCCGCGCACTTAGCTACCGTATGATCGCCGTTGCAAATGGTGCATTTTTTATTCGAATTTTCGCGAGTCTGTGCCGGTGCGTGCTGTGTGGATTTTTTCGGCTTGTTTTGCGGTCTACTATTTACCTGAGCTACCGTGTGCCTAGGTTTATCGACATTTTTCCTACTATTTACGACTCTATGGGTGTTAACGCTGTGATTGACGTCTGATCCTACACTATCCCTGCTTAGCGATCGAGACGATGACCTAGACCTACGCCGGGCTAACCTAGTTGTGTGAACCGGGTTACGTTGTTGTCGCGTTATCGGCCTACGAGTTAAACCCGAAGCTCTACTGGTGTCGTTTAAAAATGTCGATAATGCTACTAGAGTAGGTATAGAGGAGTTCGCCACGCGATATTTGTTCCATTCGTACCGCAAAATGGGATTTAGCTTCTCGACTAACCTACCTACTAGTTCGGGGGCTAACAAGTACTGATCCTGTTTCAACGCCTTGATACATGAAACTACATTAGCTACCTGTCCCGCGAATGAGATAATATTGGCGCAATCTTCGGTCAATTTAGGCAAACGTTTGACCTCCTCGATTTCGGCTAAAATGATAGCCTCAGGATTGCCGAACTGCAATTCTAACAAATCCATTATCTCATTCGGGTCCGATACTGTATACAAAATTGATTTTACCGCGTTCCTCGCGTCGCCTCGCAAGCTACGTCGTATTCTAGCTACATTCATGACGTCTGTGAATAGCGACTCGGTGTCTAAATATTCGGCTTTAAAGGGGATCCACTCTGTGAGTGCCCCAGAGAAATGCGATAGCTCCGGTACGTTCCGTTGTATAATTGGTGCATTTTTACGAGTAACCGCGGCCTCTATCCTGCGTGACATTAACTCAAGATCCTTGTTCTGAAACTGATCGTACGTGATCTCATTACGCGGCTCCCTAATGCGCACCCCGGGCAAATTAGTGACGTTTTGTTGTTGAATCCAACCCTCTACACGAGAATTCCTATCACAGTCCCGCGACGTGTTGCTACTAGACCTAGCTGCCTCTAGCCTGGCGATTTCTAGTCTAGTCTGAGCTTCCGCCGATACTGCCCTAGCCTGGATCAACTCCGCCTTCCTTAATTCTAATTCTGCCATAAGCACAGAGATGCTTGCATTATCCGTGGCTGGAGGAGCCTCTTTTTGCGCGTGAGTTACGTTTTTTGGCGTTAATGTTTCCTGACTCGCGGTGGCCTTTGCCTTTGCGTCACTGCTCGTATTTTTATTTGCACTTTCAACGTCCTTGTCCCAAGTGTTCGTTTCGTTCGAAGTAGTCAACCCCGACGGCGGGGTGCCGGTAACCGACATGTTGACTGGAGACACCGAAGGTGTTCGCTTTCCCGAGCGCAAAACCCTTACGTTAATCTCCGGTACGGACATTAACACTCAAACAAACAAAATAAACGAAACGAATCAACTTGAACGCACTGACATTGATCACAATTAAAACAATTATAAAACAAAAACACTTCTTTAAACACGGAACTAATCAAACAATTCAAATTAAACACAATTATTACGCGAATTTTTAAACACAATTATTTACGCGAAATCAAAACACAGTTATTTGCGCGAAAATTTAAACACAATTATTTACGCGAAATTAAAAAACACAATTTACACATTTATACACAAAACACAAAAAACACTTATCCGACCGTATATTCCCTAATGAACCACTTCCTAACAACCTAGCATCGGGTCCAGCTCCCTGATAAGCTGGCTCCGTGCGACCTACTGGGCCCTGTGGCCTAACTGGACACACTATGTGGGGAATCCAGCTAGGACTTGGGGAAGTGTGGAACCGTATTCACGGCCGGACTGTACGATCCACCACCGTGGAAAGGTGAGCGCGTCCGAGAACTCACGAAGTACGACACTCTGTGGGTTTAACACCGCAAGGTCCACTGCCGCTTGTTTTGCAACTGACCCAACCAGTTTTCACTTGAGAATTAGCTGGACACCAGGTGCGCTCGCGCATTCTCTTTTGAAATTAGGGGGTTCGGTGCATGAGTGTCTACAGAGCGCCGCCCAGTACTCTACAGATCAATAGCTGAACACATTTAAGTGAACCGCTCACGTTCGTTAAGAGTACCGACAAGGCTCGACCGTCACTCAGTCTGTGTCGCAGTAAAGGGCTGCCTGCGCTCGAAAGCACTAGCCTGCACGATTACAAAACGACGACTGCAATTTCAACTTTCACTAGTGTTACTTGTTGAAATGCAGCATAACCGCAACTACAGTTGCGGTCCGAATTTCTCTGTCAGACAGAGACCACTTGTGAGTGTCGCGAAAATTCGCAAAACACTTGGCGATTGACCTAATTGCTGCGCTGATTCTTGATCCGGCTACTCGAAGGGACCATTATAACGAATGGTCTCACGGGATCTTGATCCGGCTGCTCGAAGGACCATTAAAACGAATGGCCTAACTTGCTACTGGCGACTCGTTCTGCATGATTGGACTGTATAATACTTGAGACTGGGTGACACAATAAAAAGATACTGTTTCTTTCTTCATAAGGTGAACTGGAGCGAGATGAGAGCTGGGCGACGCTTGCTGTGACACTGACCCACTTTTTGCGCCCGCCATCTTTATTCCGTCCTTGATAGACCGAATCAGAGTTATAAGATGTACGGGGGCGTGGTTTATTCGCGCTTGCGCTCATCTAGCTTATTTCACGAATTTATTTATAAAATATTCATGTTTATTAATGGTACATACAAAATGTTTACATATGTATTTCAGTTAGTCAGATCTCAAAAATGGGGAATAATAAGTCATGTTATTAAGCGTTTATTTATTATTATACCTTCATCTTATATCTATACCTGAGATCTGACAACTTTTATGATTATCACAAAATATTCTGGCTATGCGTATTGGATTCTAATTGGAACTACGATATTTTCCCTTCGTTACGTAAGCGGCATGAAATGTAGGTCAACAACATTCAAGGTTACTTTCATGGCTTACGTAAATAAGAGATACGAAAGGAGATAAAGAAATAGCCAGTTTTTGCCTATGGTTAGGAAGTGGTTCACCTAAGCTAATTTGATAATCATCTTTAATAATATAATGTGATTTTACTTAATACTATAACTATTCTCTGATTGAGTAATTCACCTAATTAAACACCTTAAAAATAATTATAATATAAAACAGTTGCATACATAATAACGATGCCCGGAAGTAATAATATTACACAATAGCTATTGTCCTTTATCTGGACAAAAAGGGTAAGTAATTACACAATATTACGTCATTACGTTATCTCGTTATATAATCATGTAAAAATGGGTCATCGTTATCTTAACCTATATTAAGCAATTATAACTATTTATTTATATTGTAAGGGTCTGTATTCAACAGTATGCTCAATATTTCCATATGAAAGCTGTTTTTTAGCGCCCCTATCCCTGGGCCGGACTGACACTTGCTAGGATTTATAAATGTATAAATCAAAGGGATACCAGGAAAGGGGTTTCAACTCCTTTCAAAGAGGGAGGGAGACCCTATTCTAGAGCCACAAGTGTATGTTTCAAACAACACGTATCGGTTGTCACAAACGTATTCGACACGTTTTGATGCGTTGAATGTAAAAGCAAACTTACACTAGAGCGTCTGCCCGTTTTCTGAAGGGTTACTCCGATGTTCGATATTCGATCATCATAATAGTGCCGTCCCTCTCGATCTCCAGTCAAACAAATTTGGGTGAATGGAACGGCAGTATATGACGGTCGAATTTCGATCATCCGAGTAGCCCTACTGTTACGGTGACAGCTTCAGTTCAATGTTGGCGCTGGAATGGCTGATAGTTCGTAAAATGAAGCACATCTTTAATCTTCTTATACATTGATTTATTTCATTCTTCTCCGTCTTCGTTACATGTAATCTTGAACACCAACCTGTCTTATAGCTGCATCACGTTTTGATGCAGTTATAGGCAACCCGTTTGGTCGCAGCTGTGAGCATCACGTTTTGATGCAGCACCACGTTTTGGTGCAGATGGTTCGTACGCGTTTTTTTTATACCACAGTCGGGTAAAAAGTACCCTATAACCATATTTGGATGTCCAGCTAGCCCTGTACCAAAATTGGTTAAAATCCGTCCAGCCGTTTCGCCGTATCGAGAGGAAAAGGAAATTATGCCCAATAGATGGCGCCAACAGGCATGGCGCCGCGCGCCCACACGAAACAAATGACGATTCTGCATCACGCTATTAAGATTTTTCCTGAAATCATAGATCAGCTCCATAGAAAACTGTTTTTCAATACGAATCTAGAATTTTATAATAGTGTAAGTAGGAGATTAAAAAGATGTGTTTGTTCTTTAAGGTCACACGTTGTTACCTCCAGGTTTACGGATACAGGACCATTTTGAAAATTGCATTCTGCGGTACAGACAAAACTCATACCAAAATGATCTAGCCAAAAACACGGTAGAAGCCATTTGCCTTTTAAAAGCTATGAGAAATATCTGGTTGTAGGCGGATTGGCAGTTTATCGAAGATAAAAGTCGTCGTCCACAGACGTAGTGCCGTATCACGAGGATCGTAATTTAAGTCTCTTGACGTACTGTCCGTGAATGTGTTAAAACCAGTCCGATTAGCCAAAATTCGGTACGATTATGAAAGTTCTGTGACAAATGTCATAATAAACGTTGAATTAAGCTCCGAGTTTAAACAAGAAATATTTTACTTAACATTCATTTTATCCTTATAAATCTAGGAAGTCTTGAGTCACCGTTAGCAAGGTGAATAATGAATCTAATATAAAATGTCAAAGGCAGGCACTTACTGGGAAATACTTCAACCACAAACTATTTCCATCGCCCGTTGTGGCAGAAAATTCATCAGTCTTTGCGGTTACCGTAACTAACTTATTTTTAAATACTACTAATAATATTACCTAAATGAAAAAGCTTGAAATAATACATTACTGCAGACGCTTGGAAAGGAGGGTTTGCCGGGGGAGTAGGTATAGACAGATAGTGATACGAAGCCGGCAAGCCCTATTCACGGCTAGGCATGTATGGTGCTCTTCTCAAACATATGCAATGAAATAAAAAGATATATCACTCAAAAAAACATCATTCAGCTACATATTTAGCACGTTTATGAACACAGACGCCATGTTTAAAAGAAAATTTACTTCCCGGCTTAGGCCTTCAATTTTGTATGAAATCCCTTTACCTGCTAAGAGCGGATCTAAGGTTAATTTAGTGTGAGATTGCTAGATATTTATAAGACGGAATTAGGTAGGTAAAGGAGTAGTTTGAATCTTTAGAAATAATTTCTTAAAGAGGTGAAAATAGGGGTTAAATTAACTATTAATGTAAACCTTGGGGTTGTATATTATGTGCTCTAATTAAAGGGTGCTCGATCACCGCGAATTAAACAAACTACTACTAACAATACACCCCTAGCGTTTTTTTTCTGACAGCTATTCATTCCTGTAAGGGCTCGCAGTTTAAACCTACTTTTCATCTTATTATGTATTTTCTTATCTTCTCACTCTTTGATATCTCTGTATCCTCAGCACGCTAAAACAACACGATAGCAGGATATTTAGGGACATTTATGGATATTTACGCCTACCTTTTACCACCGCACTGCTCACCTCCTCACATGCTAGAGCCTAAATGGTCGTGTGCTGTCCGGTTCCAGAGGAACTTCCTACCGCGAACGCTTCGCATGGGAAATGAGCTCCCTGCCGAGGTTTTCCCCGGGAGCTACAGTAAGCGGTTCTACAATAGGGGAGTAAATAGGTTCTTAAAGGGTCGGCAGCGCGCGTGTGATGCTCCTGGCGTTGCAAGCGTTCATAGGCGGCGGTAACTGCTTAACATCAGGCGGGCCGCATGCTTGTTTGCCACCGTTGTAGTATTAAAAAAAAATTAGAGATTAGTTGAATAGAATTAGCTTTATTCAACATAACACATCATTACAATTTTCGATATTAGGTAATATAGACGATGCTTGTATGTATAAGATAGGAGTACATATTTATATACATCCGAAATGCTTTAGTTAAACACAGAAATGCTGTTGGATTTGCCTTTGGCTTTTTTGAATAGCTTGTAGTTTACTTTTAGCTGTCACTGCCGAGTGAGTCGCACGAAGTTGCTGCAGCGCTGCTGTTATCATCATCATCATATCAGCCGATAGACGTCCACTGCTGGACAAAGGCCACCCCAAAGTTCTCCACAACGATCGGCCTTGCGCCACCGTCATCCAATTTCTGCCCGCAATTATACCCAGGTCGTAGGGCCTTGTTGGGGGCCTCCCACGCTGCGTCTCCCGGTCCGCGGTCGCCACTCAACCTTTCTGCCCCAACGGCCATCGGTTCTACGAGCAATGTGCCCACTACCAACACGTTCACGCCAAGGTCAAGTTTTTTTTGTAATAACTATACATATCAGACAACCTCACACAAATTATCGATCTAGTCCTACATTAAGCTCAAATATTTGCCCTGGCCGGGATTCGAACCCGGGACCGCCGGCTTCAATAACATAACCGACGAATTCGAACGCGTTCCTAAATTCGGAAATCCGAATCTTCATTCATATCGCCAAATCGAGGCAATTAGTCAATGGATGCAGTTGGTCATCAGCGATTATACAATCGCAGTGGTGGTGGTGGTGGTACCCAGTAGTGAGGTCGCTGCGGCTCGGAGCGAACGGCGCACGCGCCGACTCGGATTTTAAGGTAGGTCGTGCTACGGTTTTTACATTTACTGTGATTTTAACTATTTAGTAATGTTAGCAGGATCAAGCTACGGTTTTTATATTTACTGTGTTCGGGTTCTGACCTTTAATAATTAGCTTACATCAAATTCTTATTCATAATTGTCATAAGTCATAAGTTCAACATAGAACCTCCTTGTTTGGTAGGCGGTTAAAAATGGACTTACGTCTGTTAATTTGGCAGGATCTTTGTGTCAGTGTGTTATTTTTATATGACCTTGTGAAGGCATTACTGTGACATACTTATTTTATTATTGACATGTGTGTGTCTTATTGTTTGACGTATAGTTTTATGGCAGGTCAAGTTTTAATGATAATTGTGATAAATGAGGCATTAATGACGAAGGATAACGTTGGCTAAACTTAAATTACGAGCTTCTGTTATGTTTGTTTACACTCTATAAATTATTTTTGTTGTGCTGTGTGCGTATAGTGTTTTCAATTTGAGTCCGTTGTTGGTTTCGGGAAAGGGAAAAAATTTAAAAATGTATTAAGCTTTGTCTGACTTAGTTTATTTTTTATGTGATTTAATTTAGAAACATTCGTTATTTAATTGCATTTTCAGATATATATTATGTAAAAAAGCTGAAGGTTAAATGTTAAAACTAATGCTGCAAATATGACATTTTTGCTTGTGTTTAGTTTAGCTATTTAGCATTAATTTATTAATAGTTGAAAATTTTAGGGCATCCAATCAAAAAAATAATTGCGTTAAAAATATTTTCATCTAGAGCCTAGAGTCAAGTACAGGCAATTTGCAAGCAGCACACACTTAACATTATTTCAAGTTGCAACATACAGATTTCAAGAATTCTTTGAGCAATTCAGGATTTGTCATTCTATTGGTCAACCGTTGCATCCGATTTGGTTGATATTCGGGTTTGACCTTATTCTTATAAGTATAGGTGTATGTCACTTCTGTGTGTGTTTTAGAGAATTATATGGTGTTTGGTTTTGTAGGTGATGTCAAGGTTGCTATATAATGAGTAGTCTGTTTCTGAAAGCATTTATGACATCTACATTGTGTATGAGAATGTGAACTCGCGGCTTTAAATAAACAGGGTTCCTAAAACGATTACACCCGTTTCGGTTTATACTGAACAACGATTAAAAAAAAGAACGCAATCGCAAATAATTAAAATAACAAAGTTGTTGGTATACAGCATTGAATATGCACCAAATATTTTTTCAAACAATACTTTTATTTAAATTTTACAGTCAAACACCTATGTCGGATATTTTTTATTGTTTTTAGTAGATTTAAACGTTTCTATTACAGCAACCTATTAAACGTTAACGTTCCTATTAAAAGTTATAATAGAATAGAATACCTACTCTTTATTGCACACCTCAAGAAGAAGGAAATACAAATACAGATAACACTTAACATAATAATGTAACTTATAAAAATATTAATTCAACAAAATTCAAAACAACCTTCCTATTACAACAGTAAGTTAATAAACATTTTCAGTTCATCAATCCAAATAAAACATAATGAATAAAGTATTTTTAACATACTTCAATTGAATAATAAATGTATTCATCCGCAATCCTTTTAATTTTGTCCGAATGATCTCGATGCCTGACCGCCTGTTTAATAATAAAACTCAATTTATTTTAATGGCTTAATCATGCCTTTAATTAACAAGGTTTATCGCATTAATTTAGTAAGCACTGGTAATGATTTCAAATGACGTATTTTATATAATGAGAGTCACACATTTTTGGGTAGGTACGGGGATGATTTTGGAAAACACATTTTAATCAGTGATATATTTTAATCTGGCTTTGCAGTAGATAAAATGAATACATTATCATTATTTTATGCCACAATACATTAACAAAACAGACACAAATAATTTAAAAAAATATAGCATTCGGTTCTATTTACCTAAACCACGATCTCTTTCAGTGTAGTTTTAGGGTAATAAAGTTGATGCAAAATAAACCAAACTTAATACCTAAATAAGTAAGACACGCTAAGGCGACGGAAATATTAGAAGTAAATGCTTACCTTAATATTGGACAATCTTACGCAAAGCTAGTATCTTAGTTAGCTCTAGTAGGCTTTAGTTATGGCCACTACCCAATGACATGTATTAAATATATAGCCATCCACGACCCAGGAACATATATTCTAGTTCATCACACAAATCCCTTGCCGGGTTTCGCACCAAGAACCACACACACGACAGGAGGTTTAATCTCGAAAACTTAGTCTAGCCTGAAAACCAAAATACTGGGAATGATTCGGAGTGACACTGCCATTAAACTTGCCTACAATGTATTCCACACATGCAAACGTGTGCAGTGAAGCGACTGGCAAATATCAATGCCATCGTGTCACGCTTTCCAGTGGATCGGAAAAATGTATGACTAGCGAAAAGGTATTAGAGAGTGAAACCTACAAGTAGCGATTCTTACAAGTATTTTATTTTCTATAGGAATTTCTATATGTCGATTTAAGCCGCTTTCAGTTAATTGATTGCATATAACTCCTGGAGCCATTTCTTATGGTACTCCAAGAAATGTCTGTAATATGATTTGTTTGCTAAATAAAATTAAGTAAATAAAATTAATATACTTAGCTAATTAAGATACTTAATTTTACGTAGAAAATTTTCGTGAGTTTCAGACGTATTAAAAATACAAAGGAACCTAGTTTCCTCACCTCGCACAAGTCGATTGGCCGCCGTCGCCGCCACCGCGACTGATCGCCGCTCCTGATGACGAATCGCTTACCGATTCGAAACATGTCGAGCGTTAATCGACTTATACGACGCGAGTAAACTCGTTTCATATGTATTATAAACTATAACATACATTATCCTTGTCCCTATACTCAAACGATTAGGCATAATTTATATCACAAAGTTCTCTTATATCAAGAACATTAGTTAATACTTGACATTGCTCTACTTACAACGAAGCTAAATGAGCCTACTAATGTGTCACGATTACCTTGGATATATTTAATTAAAACAGTTCATTTTTTCGCCATAGTACAGTCAGTCACAGATATGCAAGAGTGCTTAAAATACGGTAGATGCAGAGAAGAATATGGGTGCCTGAAGTCAGAGGCAGCTAGGTACTCACTCTGCTCAAAAGTCCGTGTCGTAATGCCGTTGTTAAAATCTTCTAATATGTGTGTATATTAATATGCAACAATATACTAGACTACATAAGTCGAATGGAGTATAATAAATCCAGACGGGTCATTGAACAGTGTTTTTTTTAAGTGAAACATGTAAATGTCTCATTATTTTGAATGTGGCTACACCACATTGAAGCATTGATACAAAGATCAAAGCACAGAAAAAAAATAATGTGTCATCTGGCGTATGGTGTAAAGCCTTTCAAATAATCACTGAAAAGATCCACACAAAGCACAAGGAAAAATTCGAAAGGGTATCTGGCATTAGGGTGGTGCAGAGTTTAACACGCATAAATAAATTGGACATAATTAGCTTACCTAAGAACACAATCGTACTAACTTTTTGAAAAAAGTAGTTGTTATTAGTACATTAGTGCACAAACTGTATGAGGTTAAAATTTCATAGGCAAAATATTTTATCATTATCATTATACGAGAGTGCCAACCAAGGTATCGCTTATTTGTAACAATTTATTACTAATGCTAGGCTCTCACTCAGCTCGCAACTTCGTGTTGTACTGCTATTGTTAAAATCTTATAATCATCATCATCATCATCATCATCTCAGCCATAGGACGTCCACTGCTGAACATAGGCCTCCCCTTTGGACTTCCATATATACCGGTTGGAAGCGACCTGCATCCAGCGCCTTCCGGCGACCTTTATAAGGTCATCTGTCCATCTTGTAGGTGGACGTCCTACGCTGCGCTTGCTGGTCCGAGGTCTCCACTCGAGCACTTTTCGGCCCCATCGGCCATCTGCTCTGCGTGCTATGTGGCCTGCCCATTGCCACTTCAACTTGCTAAATCTTATAATATGTCCATATTAATATGCAACAATATACCAGAATACAAAAGTCGAATGGAGTATAATAAATCCAGATGGGTCATTGAATTGCTGACCTTAAATTACCACGTTAATTCTTTTATCAGTTCCCAGATAGTAATCTACCAGTTAGACCTAAAAATATACCATTGACATTACTACTACATAATACATTCTGCTTCATTACCAACTTCACTTTTAACATTACGCGCACCACATTGTATAATACCCACACCACCGACACGACATTATCAAATTTCTTCATCCATTGCTCATCGCGTTTGTCAAGTACATAAACAAAGCGTTAAGAAGCTGCAATGGTCACGGTATTGAGCGATCATTTTGCATATATTGGCTGTGAATATTCTCACGCAAGATGGTCGAGGCTATGCCTTTCACTTTCTGTCAGCTCAAAAGAAAAACGTCTTAAGAGTGTTTGGATCTCGTGCGTTTTTGTTGCATTGTTTTATTAAACGATACAGTCGGGGATTGTTTTTGTGTCACTAAGTGCGGTCTTTGCTCTTTGAGTCAAACAATTACATGATAACTTCATGAGATACTATCTAGAATTACTTTATTTAATTATTTCTTTTTAATTATTGTATTCTATTCGTGGTTCTAAGTTAAACTCATTATGAAAAGCCGGTACTACTGGTTTGACTGCAGAATTATTATTCCCTTCCAACTCACCAATCTCACTATCGTAAAAACCACCGTTCTTAAATCCAACCCCTTAACTACTTAATACAGTTATTTGCACGGTGATCTCGTATTCTATACAACAATAAAAATCATGTGGTTAATTTTCTAACATGAAAAAGAGTTAAATGTGAACTAATAAGTTGAAATGATATAATCTGAGCGTGTTATCATAATTACAGTTTTGTTGAACGCTCTACAAAACACAATAAGCATCGCTAGTTCCGTAGAAATTATTAGCAGCACGCATAGATGTTAAGATAATAATAATAGCACTTAGAGTGTGAATGAACTGTAAACAAGATGATAAAAATAAGAACAATCCCGCTGAGAAACAAATGACATAGTTGAAATAATGAACTTCACCATGGGCGCTTTCCCTTGTCTGGCATTTCACAAGATAAGAAACGCCGAAAGAAACTCAACAGTCAGTAGTTGATAGCATAAGTCACTCTCGCACTCATATTCGCGTCGGGTAATAACTACCACTGATATGATAACTCTTTCTTACGATGTTTAATAGGTTCAGTTGTAACTAAGTTTGTTAGTTATTACTTGTTTCGTTTGTAAATAACAACAATGTAATCAAATTTTGGAAGTAAATTTCAACCTACTTCTAAGTGTCGTACAAATGAAACTTTGCGTGTATATGTAGTTCATGTGAAAATACCTTGCATGCATACATGTCATAATATAAAGGGATCATAATTAAGATGAAGAGTACCTACTTGCCTAAAACATGTCTGCTTAGATTCGACTTGCTCGTACCTAACTGAAATATGGCAAAAAAGTAAATAGTAATCTCGTTAGCTTCCTTTGGGTACGGAACATTAAAAAAGTAATAGAAAATGGTCATCACGATCTCTTCCAATGGCGCCTCAGCGCAATCCCCGCCGGTGGCGTATTACCGCTCCTTAAGTTCACGCTTCTCTCTCTGTCATAACCCGACTCCCTTCCCTACCACGAGGGAGACCCAAGCATTAAAAGAGACCTTCCTTCATCCTTCTGTTTTTCACAAACCCGACAAGGTTAGGTACCCAAGCCCTCATAGACTTCCCCCCATTAAATCATAAAAGGACAAAATACTGGACTGACGAAGACGAGGACAGTGACAGTGACGACTCACCAAGCTCTGACAGGAAGAGCATTCAATATGTAGAATTTTGCAAATTCATAAGCAGACTAAGAGATTGCACAAATAATGACGACCACCCGGACGCTAACCAAATCCCAGCGCAAATCATTAAAAATAGCACCAACACAGGCTCTGGTTCTGCGAACAACAGTTCCATCTCAAGAAAAAGATCAAGAAACTCACACCGAAATCATAGCAGGTGGAAGAGATCAAGCAATAAACCCCCATCTGCCCCATCAGTTCTCACATCAAGGGCAGCGTTCTTCGCCACACGCCCCCACTGGGAGCGAGTTAGGAAATCGCTCTAACTCCTAGCAACCACTAATTAAGGTTTAGGTACCATCTATTTGCCAAGATTTTTATTCCAAATCTTCTAGTTTAAGGTAGTTTTTAATTAGCATAGACTCGGTGTTGCCCCAAACGGGGAAATATGTCTGTTCACAAGCAGTGCAAAGGGCCCGTCGGAGGCGCAAGCAAAAAAAAACCTTCTGTTTTTCGTGCGTTCAAACGTGCCCAGCTATCATTTATCACTGTAGATTGTGTGATGTAATCATGTCCGGTTCTCTGACGTTTTACATATAAAACGGTTGTATTCGTACGATTATGCAATCACATAAGGTCGCCAGAGAAAAAATCTGCATTTTGTGTCATCGCTCCAAATATTTCCATGTTTATGCGAAACTGTGTGTTTATTGCTTTGTCCTTTCGAATACACAACAAAACAGCGGAAGGAAGTTATATTCATTATGGAGATACAAGTGTTAGGTACCTACTTGACACTTTCACGTCGAGAGACGTATATTAGAACCCTCGTGATGCGGCACTACGACTGTGGACGGTGTGGACGGTGTGAAGTATCTTCGCAAAGCTGCCATTTCGTCTACAGCCGAACATTTACCATATAAAACAGCCGCTAGTGATACTGATAACTGTTCCTCAATAAAACAGTTTCAATATTCACAGCTCAGAACAAGTCCAAAGTCAAAAATAAAGGTTGCGAGAAGTTAGCACAACATGAAAAGTGCATTTCAAAAACATTAGCCTAGAAAGTAGAACAACAAGCTTGGGAGGAACTCCTTTATAAGGCGACTAAGACGCGCAGCCTTTCTACCTAGGTTGTGTCACGTCCTTGGCTTTCATTTTACCTAGTTATGTTTTTAATTTGAATTCAACTTTAGATTTTGCTTTGATTCTACAGACTGAAACGATGATAGTACATTATTGAAGAGGCTGCAAAGTAAGCAATAGGTGACCGTTTTGAATTTCGAAGGCTGACCCACAGGGGAGATAAGAGGGAAATATAGCTCATAGATGAAGACGACGATTAGCTTTAATTGGTTAAATTGTCGTTTAAGCATGCCGAGAAATTTACTCTGAAATATTTTCTAAAAAGTCGTATCGTACTATGAAATCCATGTATAGATACGAACTGTTACCGTAACGTGCTACATTGTTGTCGTGTTGCGAGCTAACATAGATAAGTTTACAAATGTAAAAATATAGTTTAATCTATAACTAAGTTCTAGTCAAAAGCGGCATTAGGCAATTACCTTTATAATGAAGGGCACTTTTACATGCCTGAGTCTACCTCATGAGGTCACCACTGTTGAGAAAAACGCCGAAAGAAACTCAAATCAGTCAATTGGTGTATGTCTTTGGCTTGGGCTGATATTGATGACGACTTGACGAGCCAATGTCTCGAAAGCCTGGTTAAGGCGCCCGTGTTGATCCGAATAGGTAACCTTGGAAAACAAGAGTTTAAATCTGGCTTTCTAGCCGATTTGTTTTTTTTTTTTATGAGCAAAAACATTTTGTCCAAAAGTCAAGGACAAATTTACCTGATTGTTTGTGTTAAAACATGTAGCACTCTCAATTTATGCGTAATTTTGCGTTTCCAATAATCCGGTACCAATAAAACGGAAAATTAGAACCAAATCCGAGTTTGACCCAAATCTCAAACATCGAAATCGTAGTTGTTAGAAACTTACCTCAGTATTTTCTTTAAGATGCAGCTCTTTCCGGTCACAGATACGTAATATTTTATCACGCTAGTCCAACTCTCGTTAAAAGGAAACTTGGCACAAAATAAGTACAAAAAGTATTTCAAGTTGGCTACCTACACTCGTTTCCTTTTCAAGAAGCAGAAAACATATAATAAGCTCCACTCGGGTATGGCCGACGAGTTTGGTACATCTTTAGAAAACATATTTTTAACTCGATAACTTTGCTAGTGAAGTACTAACTGTTCCCGGGAATGTTAGTTATAAGTCGTCATATCACGCTATAAATAAGTGACAAAACACACGTTTCGTTCTGACAAGACAAGTATGCGATGTGAGAGTATTATATATCATTTATGTATTACATGATAAACATAACCACCATAGGTTTACAAACTTACGGGGTACAGCCAATACCGGGATAATAACGGTAATCCCCATACAAAAAATACCAGTATTTAGAACTTACTGGGAACGCTTCCAGGAATATTTGAACGACGAATGGAACTATGCAAATAATATATCTTATATTCAATATATTTTTAAATAAAACATACGTACCCCATTTTTTAAGTTTCATATTTTTTTTTCATTAGACATTGTAGTTATCTTCAAACATCGGTAATGCACTTGACAGTAAATTAACGTATTTCGTAAAAGAGGTAAAAGTACTTAATTTTTTGAAATATTCACTCTACAGGAGACATTTTCATACCACGTAGCTGAAAATGCGACATGAGAGGCCGGCAATAAACAATAAAAAATATCTAAAACACCGAGTAGTGTTGTAATTTCAGCTGTTAGTAAAAGCAATGTACCTACTAAAATATAATATATCTGGGAAAAGGGCAGACTTTCGTGGCACATCACTATTCGCATCAAAAAGATGTTAGATATTAATACATCTCCCCAAGAAATCTAGGTAATACTAATATTATTTATTAGAGTTATGTAACAAGACGCGAAAAGTCGAAACTGGGTCACAGGTAAAGTATACAATATGCTTTTATTAAATTTTATTGAACATTGATTGATTGAACTTTTATTGAATATTGAACATGACATTGGTTGGTCCAATATTTGATTTCAACTTCTTGTGAATGTGTTCAATATCCTGAAAGGATATTCATAAATAAAGCCTTAGGGATATGTATGGTAATTTACAACTAGAAAAAAGAAAAAATAATACATAATCAGATCTACAATGTAATAATAGTACATTACTGCAGACGCCGCGAAAGAAGGGGTTGCCGGGTGAGTAGGCATAGAACACAGACGCCATACAAAAAAAATTGGGCAAGTGCGAGTCCGACTCGCGCATGAAGGGTTCCGTACCTATATATATATATATACATAATCTATAACAAGTTTGTTGTATGGGAGCCCCCCTTAAATATATATTTTATTTTATTTTTAGTATTTGTTGTTATAGCGGCAATAGAAATACATCATCTGTGAAAATTTCAACTGTCTAGCTATCACCGTTCTTGAGATACAGGCTGGTGACAGACGGACGGACGGACGGACGGACGGACGGATGGACGGACGGACGGACGGACAGCGAAGTCTCAGTAATAGGGTCCCGTTTTTACCCTTTGGGTACGGAACCCTAAAAAACTTTCTCGGCATAGGCCTTCAAGTTTGAATGAAATTCCTTTACAGTTCTCTCGAGTTGTTCTGCCCGAAACGTGATACTTCGAGGCCTGTAAATCCTGTAATGTTATGACACCACATTTCATTGCATGTTTGAGAAAATAATATAAATTAATAAGCACGTTTTATTAATAATAATAACTGAAATTGCAACTTATAGATGCGCCGTGGGTTTCGGTGCAGGGAAGATTTGACGCCTGCTCTCGGCTTAGTGTCAAATCATTTATGCACCGAAAACCCCCATGCGTAGGTATAGTATAGCTATGTAGATGTATGCTTGTATTTGGAATATTATCTGACGGCGGGCTGCTTTTATTGTACCGTACTCTGTTTACTTATACACTATAATTACTAGTTGGCCAAAGGATATTTAATTAAGCGCAATTACTAGTTATTACGTGGACCACTAATATCTGGAAAAGCATAAACATCATTAGTTTGGTAAGGCCAACTGACTATGATATTGTGTGATTTGGGTGAGGAAGACTAATTTTTTTTATAGGGTTTACGATAGCAGACGTTACTGCTTTGATAAAAAAAAAACGGCTGTAGCACATCGTTACTATCGATTCTCAACATATTCGAGACGATGGTGCCGACGATAAAGTCTCAATCTTTACGGTAGATGGCGCTACGATGCCACCCTAAGGCATGTTGAAGCAACTGGTTGAAAGATTCAATGGCTCTGACATCTGGTTCGTGGTCCAGTTGGTACGACGCCCGTGTTGGCCCGGAAAGCCGTTGGTAACGCAGGTTCGAATCCTGTCCGAACCATTAAATTTTTCAATTTTTCGCTTCATTGTAAACATGAGGAAGACTAGTTCTTACATCGGCATGGCTCCTTATCCGTTCAAAAATGATGATTGTTTTAGACAATTATGATCAAACATGAATAAAACATGTCGGGTCGCTCCTGAAAATTTCACGGGAGTGTAAGCCGAGTACTGTATTTTATTGTATTATATAAATAAATATAGGGCCACTTCAGAAAAACCGCTCCAGTCCTAAAGAAAGCTCGTGTTATGGGTACTAGTCGACGATGTACATACTTATAAAGATAAACATCCTTAAATACATAGAACATCCGTGAGCCAGCAACAAATATTCAAGTTCACCACACTAATATTTGCCATTGTCGGGATTCGAACCCAGGACCAGCGGCTCAGTAGGCAGCTGCACTACTATTGACTTTATTGACTGCAGAACCCTAACAAACATTTCAATTACACCATATTTTAATATCTCCACAGCCTTTTATTTGCAATAACGAAGCCTTCAAAGCAGTTATGATGCAATTCTGCTTTTACGCCCAAATAATGTATAACATAACCCGAAATGTGTGTGCGCCAAATTTTACGAGAGACAGTTAGGTGCGGCATAAACGAGAACAAAGACATTTCACGTTTATATCAGTTGGAATGATGGATGATGAGGAGCCACCTGCGATCGCAAGAGCGATGGTTGATTATTTTATTTTTCCTTTTTTTTTTTTTATATTGGACAACCTCACACAAGTCGATCTAGTCCCCAATTAAGCTCAAGAAGGCTTGTGTTATGGGTACTAGACGACGATATATATACTTATATAGATAACTATATACTTAAATACATAGAACAACCATGACCCCAGCACAAATATTCGAGTTCATCACACAATTTGCCCTGGCCGGGATTCGAACCCGGGACCGCCGGTTCAGTAGGCAGGTGTCTACAAACCGAGCCAAACGCGTCGTTTAACTGGTGGTTTGTCCGAGCAAACGAAG